>JASDQU010100217.1:214972-227837 GCA_032191745.1 Picea mariana | reverse complement strand
TATATATATATATATATATATATATATATATATATATATATATATATATATATATATATATATAACAATTGAAATTTGACTTGTGGCATTTAAAAAAATTGGCATCTTTATGTCATCCCAACTCTAGTTGTCGGTGGTTTTGACCAGAGTTTAAAGAAATTTTGGAAATCTTATTTTCATCCATGTGATTATCTTGTTCTTTTACATTAATTACCAAATCATATACATCCTCTCAGTGGGGTAAATACAAGCTTCTATGAGGAGGATATGATAGGGTGTCTTACCTTTAATTTTGAGATTATCAGGGGTAAACTTCTTTTCAATTTTCTTTATCTTTCTTAAGTATTTTCTAGATATACTAAATCCCTAGAATTCACATCCATATAAAATGACAAGTGTGACGAGACTCTTAAAGAGGATTTTTTTCTTATCCCATAGTCAAAGGTATACTAATTTACAATTGTTTTCAAGCCCATAATAACATTTCCACCCTCCATTTATCCTTCTTGCAATGTTATAGCTCCAATTTAGATTGTGATGAATATTTCTTCTAAGCTATATATATGAAGGAACATTCTCGAAGCTATTTTTTTCATGTATGAAATTATCATAGGTGATATTTCTAGACTTAATTATTATAAATTTCATTTTTTGAGTGCTCACAACCATAGTCAGACCAGAGAAAAAGTCCTTGAGGATTCTTGGTTTCTTGCCAAATTTATAAAGACTCCTCTCCATAAGAATAATATAATCGGCATAAATAAGAAGGATTATGACTAACCAGTAAGAGTCGAGCCAACAAAACCTCCATATTCCATACATTCTTCTAACTTGTCTATGTATATGCGAAAAATATTAGGGGACATGGGGCAATCTTGTTTGAATCTTATATTACAGTTGATTTTCTCTGACCAACCCTTAGTGTTCCTAAACCTAGAAAAAACATTCACATACAATCTTACCGCAACAACTCTCAACTTGAAAAGAACTTTTAACTCTTCCAGCCTATTCCAAAAGTTAGTCTAGGGTACTATGTCAAAAAATTGTAAAAGCAATAAAACAATAAAGGAAATTGGTTTTATTATTGTGACACTCATCGCCCTTGATCCTAAGCATCAAAAGGCAGTCGAGAGTTCAAGGAGAGCCTCTGAACCTTGCCTGGCCTTTAGCTCATTTTATTTATCTTTCTAGCCATATGATGATCTTCTTTTCCAAAATACTTCCATACAACTTTCCTAAAATTGGTCTAATCATAATCGTCCTATAAATAGAGGGATTGTTTTGATCTCCACTTTTTAAAATAGGAAACATGAGGCTTTGAGTCCGGGTTTTAGGAAAACCCTGCTTGAGTGATATTCCCTCCAGTTTTTAAGATTTACCCTTCATAGCCTTTTATGTCCTTAGCTTCCCCTTGTGTGAGTCACTCAACCCCAAAATTTATATCTTCTATAGAAAAGCTTCACCGCGTGTAAAAGCATTTGAAATGTTGTCCATGACAATACAAGATGATTTTTGAGGTAGAAATTACAATCCCTCAAGGGAATCATATTATTTTTTTTTAGTTTTATGAGTTAGATTTTTCCTCTAAAATTTCTTAGGATCTAGGTAAGATATGTGCAAAAGGTTTTCTTGCTTTCTATTGATGTAGTGCATCTTTTTCTTTTTAATTAGGGTTTTGTATCTTATTTTCAGGACTCATTAGAAGCATTCATGATGAATTTTCTAACAATTTTATACTTTCATATCAATGGTTGGTTGTACCATTTTCCCTTTTACATAACACATGGATAGAGAATACAAATGTTAATGTATATTTTATTTATGTAATTTACTATTAAATTTTTTGTCTTTAAATGCTAGTGTATACATATAAAAAATGATGATAGATTAAAAAGTTAGTTGTTAGTTCAAAGAATTATTCTAATTGATTTTTATCAATATGATTAAATATTTAGCTAATTTAATATAAAGGAGTATAGAAAATTTTACTCATTTATCATATAGCAATTCAAAAAATGAGTTTCAATTACTTTTAAATTTTTATCTATTTTTATTCCCTACATTTTATACCACATTTTCTAGATAACTAAAGAAAAAATTAATAAAGCTAATGGTTTCCAACAAAACGACATTGCTTGGTTTTTTCTCTTTACCATGTATTCATTAAGCATCTAAAAACGTTCAGTATAATTTTTTTATGAATTAATATTATAAAATTAAAATGTATTGGTTTTTTTAAAATATATTGTAATTGAAATATAACATTTTTTATTTCAGTTTAATAGTGTTATGAGCTCTTTTCATTGGAATTTGATTGAAAATTGTTAAAAAAATAGCTTTAAGATGAAATACTTATATATGATCTTCTCCACTATAGCATTATCAATCTCATGTTATTTGAGAACTTAGATTTTTTCCATAACATTATGTTTATATATATGAACATCATATATATTGGTTAGTGATATTATAAAATGCTTTTTTAGTGATATGGTAAAAGGTTTGTCAATATGACATATAGTTTTGATGTGTAAATTTTTGAATATCATTTTTTTTCATTATTCTTTATAATTCTTATTATTAAGTTACTAAATGTGTGTTTAATTTTGAAAAATTAACTTTCACATAATTCATATGATATTAAACATTTTCTACAACTTCATTGTATTTATTAATTTTTTTTAATAAAATCTCTTAATTAAACACAACTTAAATATAATCTCATAGGGACTAGCTACTTTACAATCGTATCTTTATTTTTTATAAAATTTTATAAAACAAATTGATTGTTTAAATTTTATAAAACAAACTGATTGATATCAGTGAACTTACATTTTTAAGAAAATCTTGTATAATAAAAATATATTATCAACCCAATACAACCAAATAAGATGGTTATTAAATCTAAACAGCATAGTTATGCTAATCCCAGCCAAAACTAAATGAGATAAGTAGACTTTAACGTCCTCGGGAGTATTGAAGTAGGGGTAACTTCCCAGTTATTCTCCAAAGCAACACCAAACAATCCATCTGTTAATGAATTTTGTACAATCCATCTGATAGTGAATTTTGTACAGGACTTAAGCAATTAGTGTGCTTTTAAAACGTGTGAAAGTATACTTACATTTTTTTTTGGTTGCAACTGTGGCAGAATCCGTGATGCCAAACGCATAGAGTTTGTTGTTCGATCCCGAACGCATGACATTACTACGGAAGTAAGGGAATATATGTTTGGTGCCGCTCACCATACCATTTCTATGACCAGCCAACGCATACTCTCACTTACCATACCATTTTTAAGACCGCCAAGGAGCCAACTCGTACTCTCATTTCGATTTCGATTGATTTTGGAGACTGTTTAAAGCAAGCAGTGATGGAGTGGTATGAGAACCAAAGATCTCTTCAGTGTATGGATGTGTTTTATAATGACTTTTTCATTGAGTTTGAAGAAGTTAGTCTGAAAATGGTTAGGTTCGATTGTTTTGATGCCTCCAACAACAACCTAAATGTTAAGATTTCGATTGATTTTGGAGCGATGGAGTGGTATGAGAGCCCTGCTTTACGGATCATCAACCCAAGCATTACAATGTGCGAGAAGCTTGTAATTGTAATATTTTGTTGTAACGTCGTAGTTGTTTCGCACATTGAAATGGGTAGGATTGGAAAAAAAGGGATTCCACGGCAGTTTTCTAAAATTGTTTCTTACAGCAGCGTGGTATGAGAACCCTGCATTACGGATCATCACCCCAGGCATTACAATGTGTGAGAAGCTTGTAATTGTACGGATCATTACCCGAGGCATTACAATGTGTGAGCAGACTGTTTAGAGCAACCAGTGATGGAGTGGTATGAGAAGTCTTCTCTACGGATCATCACCGCAAGCATTACAATGCGTGAGAAGCTTGTAATTGTAATCTTTCGTTGTAACGTCGTAGTTGTGTGGGACATTGAAATGGGTAGGATTGGAAAAAAGGGGATTCCACGGGGAACCCACCGTTACACATCTTATCCAATTTTAGAGTTCCCAAGCCCTTCAGAATGGTTGGTTGAGAAATCCATATAAGAAGGTGGAATTGGGTGTCGATGGAAAATTATATTATGTAATATAAAAATGGAAAAAAAGATATTATATAAAACATAGTATGGTATAGGGTATAAAAGGTTGATGTGCACTATCTTCGGAATGGTTCGTTGAGCGATCCATTGGAAAAAGATATTATGTAAAACATATATGCTAAATATGTTACACGGTACACTTATTTCAACATTTTTTTTATGATGGGGATTTTTTCGAAACTACTCTTTTCATGACATTTTATTTTTATTTTTGAAGGTTATTTAAATATTATGTGTCATACTTGTTTTTTTCATTTTTATTGTAAATACAAAGGCATTTCATGCACAACATAAAATTATAATGAAAATGTATTTAACACAATATCATCAAACTGTGTCAATGGAATGCATCACCATTTAAAACATAAAAATAATTACCCCTTTTTTTTTGGTAAATAAAAGAAACTATATGTTATCAACACTGTATGTCATTACATTGTCTATAGTATGCCACATGTTCTGCCACAACAGGGAAACCAGGACATGTGGCCTTCAAAAAAATTGTTATTGCTTGATGTGTTATAGTATCAACAAAAATGTAGCCATACACTGGTCGCCATGACCGACTAACATACATCATGAGGCAGAAAGTTTGCCAATCTTTGCATAAGTGACAAAACTAGAAAGAGAACAAAAAACTGGAGGAGATAATCCATATGCAAAATCAGAATGCCATGAATGTTGTAAGATGGTACGAACTTTTGGCCACAAGTCACGCATTGTTTGTTAGTTCGAGATTCGGTCATGGCATTGAATAGGAGGTCCATTCACTTGCCAAGAATTCTTTGATTGTGCATCTAGTCATCAAGATTCTTCCAGATATAAAAAGTGAGCTAAATATGTTCATCCAAGAGTCGAAGGGGGGAGAGTAGAGGTAGCTCCTCCTGATCTGAAAATTAACTTGATCTAAAATTCAAGATCTTTTAACCATTATTTGCATGTGAATTTTTAACTGTTAACCACCTTTGTAATGCAAAATTAAAGAACATCCATCAAGCACATAAGCACATAAATATGTAAGCAAACCATCTGTGAACAAGAATTGGTAACGGAGTTCACCACATCCCCTGGCTACTTCTCCAAGCCACTTCCAAATGGAAAGGCCGATAGATTAAGTATTCAAATGCTTAAAAAGTGACTTCTAAATTCTGTCTTTCATATACAGTAATAGACTTCAACAACAGCTGCAAGATGAAATTATGAGACTTTTAAGTATGAACATGGATACCTTTCTGTGTATCTGGAAGATTTTGTGAGCACTTTTATGTCTGGATTCTTGAATGCAAAAACTAAAGCTAGATCTGGAATCCTTGCGAAAAAGCAAGACTTTTGAGCATAAACTCGATATATTTCAGAACTAGATACAAAATACCCTTCTTGGTACAATTCCCAAAATTTGCCTCTGATCTGTACAGTTTATACGACCTTGGGATGCATGAAAATTCAAAACCACCTTGATCTGCATGCAAAACCACCTCGGTTTGCATGCAAATTCACCTCAAATTGTGTGCAAATCCACCTTGGTTACTGTGTAGAACCACCTCGATCTATGTGTCAGTCTCTGCCTACATCAAAACTCTCCCCCCGCTTCGGGATCCATGCCCATGCCTCATTTAAATAATGAAAAAAACAATGGTTTAGGGAGGTGCGAGCTATGGCCCACACGCCCTCCAAAATCCCCAAAATCTTGTCAGTTTTTAAGGTTATCGCGCCACTTCTTGCCACGTCCCATTGTGGTGGCGCATTGGTAGATATGGTGGTTAGGGGGGCAAAAGTCCCGGGGTCAAACCTGTGGGATTCTCCTCCCACTGCATATGTGATGTGGCATTTTTAACATACGGTTTGGCGCATTATATTATATGGTTATGGACTTTGGATATATGGTAGCATTTAAATACCAAGGAGGGGCCTCGTTGTTGGCAAGGTTGAGGGCTAAGCCCTTGACCACCCCCTTTTTTCCAAACCATGAGGTCATGGTGGCCTTATTCTAAGGTCTTGCATTCAATTCCCATAGCCCCAAATTACATTTCTTTTAACCATTTCTCACCATTTTAACCATCTTTGACGAAACTTCAACTGTTGATATCTTTGTCATCTGGAGGTTGTTTTTCCCGAAACGAACGTAACTGGAAAGTTGTTGATGAGATATTCCACTTTGTAAGATTTACTTTGCATTTTGAATACTTTAAATCTATCGAATTTTGAGATGATCCACCTGGATAAAACCTTCCCACTGAAAATCTTTTTGGCCAGAAAAAGAATGAAATCATTCAGAAAATAAGTGAGGACATGTTTGTCTCACTTATCCTATATCATCTATCCATTCTTCCTGGAACCTGTACATCTGACTTAGCAATATAACAATCAACACTGCACTGACATTGTTAAGTACATTAATCGCATTCTTAATCACATCTTCATTCAACATTTTCGGAACCAACCACATACTGCTGATGAGTAATAAGTTGAATATAAACATTGAACATGTGAAAAATATTGTACCCGAACCATGCTGACTTTTAACCATAGAAACACTATCAACCAAAATAGGTTCATTGTAGTGAAATGAAACTTCCTTTTCATGCTTATGATTCTTTTCTTCCTTACATTGTATGGACATAAGTGCCAAATTCCGACTTGCATTAACAACCCTTTTTAATTGTTGTGTAATGCCCAATGATTTGTCATTTTTGAATGAATGTGAATGCACTATGTACTCAATTCCTTCTTTAAACAAGTGATACTGATTATGTTCTAGATAGAAGATTGCTTTTCGATCATATAAGTACGGACTACCCAACACAATTCCATAGATATCTAGTGGGACCACATCAAATTCAACCTCATCTACAAACTTAGATGTAATTGCAAACTTTAGATCACATTGTTGTGTTACTTGTAATCTTTTATCTTTGCATACCCAACCTAATGGATAAGGTTTCTTGTGTGGTTTTTTTGTTAATCCCATTTTCTTAACTACTTCTTCTGAAATAAGATTAACTTGAGATCCACTATCTATGAGTGTGTCAACCTTTGTTTGTTTTGTAATCACTCTTATATGAAACAATGCATTTCTCTTTCTATCCTTAGAATTGTTATCATCTTTAGAGGTAGAAGCACATGAAGAACCAATGTTAGCATCATTATCAACAATAGATTTACCTTTCACACCTATGATTTTTATCTTTGTTTCGTCCTCAGAATCTGATCCAAGGTCCTCAACAATAACCGTGGTTGTTTGCTTCCCCTTCCGATCCTTAAACCACTTTAGTTTCATTTCAGGATGTAGCTTCCAACACTTTGCCTCTTCATTCCCTTGATTTTGACAATGTGAGCATGTAGGTCTCTCATCACCCTTCTTCATTGTAGCTACATGTTTAACTTTCCACTTTTCCTTGCCTTCTTTTGCCTGGACAGATTTAGCTGAAGAAACATCATGGACACTCTTCCCTTTTGACTCAATGTGAGTTGCTTGAACACATACCTCATCAAGGTTAGTCGGTTTAAACATCAATATCATATGACATAAATAACTATGCAATCCTCCTATATATTTGAGAAGAGTTTCCTGAGTGTAGAGAGGTATACCAAGTACCAATGCTCTTTTTCGAAATTCTTGTGTGTATTCTTGCACACTTTGTCCCTTACTTTGTCTCAAATTCTGCCAATCATCATAGCTTGTTCCATATACCCTAATGGATAAAATTGTTTTTTAAGTGCTGAAATGAACTCATACCAAGAGGAAACGATTTTGCCTTTTGTGACAAGATCCTCTTGATATCTGCTCTCCCACCAAATGAGAGCAGTCCCTCCAAGTCAGAGAGAAGCCAACTAAATTTTAATAACATCTTCAGTAAACTTTTGAATCCTACAATAAACTTCAATTTGACGAATCCAATTGTCCAATTTTTCAGCATTAAGCTATCCATTATACATAGATAATTCAAACTTAATATCAAGCTTTAAATGAGGCATATTAAGATCAACTTTTGTTTTTTTGTTTTTCAAATGGAGAAGGAATATAACCATCAAGAAAAGATGGAGAAGTTGGTGGGGTTTTAGGAGGTTCCTCACCACCTCCTTCTTTTCTACCTTTTGTAAGAGATGGTCCACCTTGTTCACCTTTCTTTCGATCTTGAGAGAGCTCCTCTACCATCATTTGCATTCTCATGAAAGCTTTCAGAAATTCCCCTTCAGAAGGGATATAAGAAGTTGCTTCTTCTCCTTTTGGTGAAGACATCCTTCCTCTTCTTGATCCAATCTCTGGATAAAACTCTTCAAGTTCTCCTTCACCACGCTGAAGCTTGGATCTTGTTAACATCAACTCACAAATAAATGGTTAACCTCGCTCTGATACCAACTTGATCTAAAAATTAACTTGATCTAAAATTCAAGATCTTTTAACCATTATTTGCATGTGAATTTTTAACTGTTAACCACCTTTGTAATGCAAAATTAAAGAATATCCATCAAGCACATAAGCACATAAATATGTAAGAAAACCATCTATGAACAAGAATTGGTAACATAGTTCACCAGACCCCTTGGCTACGTCACCGGGCCACTTCCAAATGGAAAGGTTGATAGATTAAATATTCAAATGCTTACAAAGTGACTTCTAAATTTTGTCTGTCATATACAGTAACCGACTTCAACAACAGCTACAAGATGAAATTATGAGACTTTTAAGTATGAACATGGATACCTTTCTATGTATCTTGAAGATTCCRTGAGCACTTTTATGTCTGGATGCTTGAATGAAAAAYTGAAGCTAGATCTGAAATCCTTGCTAAAAATCGAGACTTTTGAGTATAAACTCAATATATTTCAGAACTGGACTCAGAATGCCCTTCTTGGCACAATCCCAAAATTTCCCTCTGATCTATACAGTTTGTATGGCCTCGGGATGCATGAAAATTTAGAACCACCTTGATCTACATGCAAAACCACCTTGATCTACGTGCAAATTCACCTCAGACTGTGTGCGAATCCACCTTGCTCACTGTGCAGAACCACCTCGGGCTACATGTAAGTCTATGCCTGCATCAAAACTCTTCCCCCCTTTGGGATCCATGCCCATGCCTCATTTAAATAATGAAAAAAACAATGGTTTAGGGAGGCACGAGCTATGGGCCACGCGCCCTCCAAAATCCCCCAAATCTTGGCAATTTTTAAGGTTACGCGCCACTTCTTGCCACGTCCCATGGCAGCGGCGCATTGGTAGATATGGTGGTTAGGGGGGTGGAAGTCCCAAGGTCAAACCCACGGGCTTCTCCTCCCACTGCATATGTGATATGGAATTTTTAACATATGGTTTTGGGCGTATTATTTGGTTGGTGAGTTTATCACATATGGTTTGGCACTTTAATGGTTGGTGCATTTCTCACACATGGTTTGGCGCATTATATTATATGGCTATGGACTTTGGATATATGGTATCATTTAAATACCAAGGAAGGGCCTCATTGTTGGCAAGGTTGAGGGCTAAGCCCTTGACCACCCACTTTTTTTCAAACCATGGCATCATGGTGGCCTTATTCTAAGGTCTTGGGTTCAATTCCCATAGCCCCAAATTACATTTCTTTTAACCATTTCTCACCATTTTAACCATCTTTGACAAAACTTCAACTGTTGATATCTTTGTCATCTCGAGGCCGTTTTTCCCGAAATGAACATCACCGGAAAGCTATTGACGAGATCTTCCACTTTGTAACCTTTAATTTTCCTTTTGAATACTTTAACTCTATTGAATTTTGAGATGATCCACTTGGATCACCTCCTCATAATCTTCATCCATAGCCATCAGATGGTTCTCCACCTGCCAACTAGGAGGAATTTCTTCCTCCATAATACATCCACCACTGCCAAAACCATGAACCTATCTGTGGACTCTGAGATGGACGATTTAAGGATGGAAACTCATCGAAGGAGTATGTTCCTCAGGAGGGGGAGTTTCCTCTTCGATAGGGACACCATTGAAGTCCATTGTAGGATTGGAGGAGGGTGGTGAGGGTTGTTGAGGCGATTCCAGCTAGTTTGGGCTTGGGTCGAAAGTGCTCGTGTTAATTAGAGCAAGATGAGAGGTGTCGAGCCTATTGTGTCTGGATAGGGAACTATAATACAACGGTCCCCTTCTAGATTTTCCACTCTCTCTTTGCATGTCATAGGGATTTTGGGTGGGACTGTGAAGGAAAACCAACAGAAGAGTAGTGGCAGGTGGAAAGAGGTGTGAGAGCATGAAAGAGTTGAGCAGCAAAAGAGTTTGCAGAAATCGTAGAATGGGAGAGCGCTTAGGGGCGCTAGCCTTCATAATTCCTTGTGAATTGACATGGATGGTTGCCATGAAAGTGGAGGTGACAACTCTCCTAGGCCTAGTACCTAGCTTTGTATGCCCAGCCTGGTTTTTGCAAGGGGCCATTAAACCTGCAAGGATATCCCAGCACACTACCATAACTTCAGTCTTAGTGTGGGTCATTCAAATGGAATGGGAGGGAGGTTGTCCATTGGGGTTAATAACAGTTGTTGCTTCGAGTTACCACCTTTCTTCTACTGAGGGCCACTTGTCACCCCGTTCGGGAGCTTCACTGATTACATTGATATAGCATCTTGCACATAGTTTCAATTTTGAAAAGCACCAAATAAGAGGTTTCAACTTCTTTCTATGTCTCAATTCTACCTAGATCCAATCAATGTACACAAAAAATTTACCAAACACTAAGTAAGATGCATGTAATGATGCCAAGATAGCTACAACGTAGAGAAAAAGGAAAAAAATAGTTCACATGCAAATTGAACTCACCACTCAACAATCACTACTAGTAAGAATAATCACTATTAATAAGATGGGTAGAATTTCCAAATTATAAAAAACTATTAATAATAAAGTCAAAGCAAATAAAACAAATGAATATAAAACTTATAGTATTTTAATTATTAATAAAAATTTTACTCTTTCGAAAAAATCACTTTTATTGACATATATTCACACTTTATACTTTTATAAAAAAAAATCAAGTGCACATACTTCTCACACACTTATTTTGCTTTGAAATTGAATCGCTAAGATATACACAACAATAAGATGATTCTATTCCGGTCGGGTTATTTGGTGTATGTGAAAGTATTATTTAGTAAATAGAATGTGAAGTGCTCGGTCAACTTGAATAAGTACGATATACACAAAAAAAAAATTACAATAAGAATATCAATCAGAATATCAATCATTGAATGTTTTGTTTTACCTTCGTTTGTCAACTTATAGCCTTTGAATGTTTTGTTTTACCTTCGTTTGTCGACTTATAGCCTTAATCTTTAGTATTTATTACTTTATTAGTTATAATGTTAGATGTTTATTTTTCTACCTGGTTCTAAAAATTAATATGTTTCAACATGATATTAACAGAATTTTGTTTTCTGATGTTATGATTTGTTAGAATTGATTCTTTGAGACTATGGATTTTAGAGATAGAATTGGTGCTTACATTTTTCATATCAAATTATGAATTTTAGAAAATCTCTAAAATAAGAAAAAAACCCAAATACTTCATCGGATGGTCCAAATTTGTGAAAGTTAGCCATTAAATTTCAATCATAAGCATTTGTTTGTGCGTCGCTTTGTCTTCACATTATAATGGCTTTCCCCGGGAGTGCATGCATTTATTGTTTCCTCGTCGATTTTCTGGCACTGTTTTAATATGCATAATTGAGCCGTATTATCAACAACAATCACTAGTAGGAATTAGATGTTCATATTTTCGTCCAATTCATTGTATTAATTAGGAAATCTGAAATCTTAAAAATTCAAGATGAATTGTAGCAACAGTACATAGTAACGACAAATTATTACAAGTTACTGGAAATCTGAAATCTTGTAGATCCATTGAGGGCTAGGTATTGTATGAAAAGTTCATAATAACTGCAAATTAATACAAATTACAGGAAATCTGAAATCTTGGAGATCGTGTGAGGTCAAGGTGAGTTGTACCACATGTACATAGTAATGGTACATACTACATAGCAAAGTGTTTTAGAGGTTGATAATAATTGAATAAACAATAAAATTTTACTAAAATATTTAAATAAAATTTAAATTATACAGAATTTTGAGTTGAAAAAATCATAGATGTAATTCCACTAAAATATTTAAACAAAATTATATAAAATTTGAGTTGAATAAAAACAACGTTTATTGTACTTTGTAATGTATTGAAACTCTCCTCATAACAAAATTATATAAAATTTGAGTCGAAAAAAACACAGATTATTGTCCTTAAATCTTGTAATGCATTGAAACTCTCCTCATAACATGTTTTAGAGCACGCATTTTCCAACGCTAGTTGTGGGGCCAAGAAATTAACTTCTACAACAGATCATGTAATAATAACTAATTTCCTTACAATGAACCCAACCACAATAAGTGTACGTTTTGCATACTTCACCGATGCAGTGATGTGCAAAACCTTGCCCTTATGGTTACGTATAAATAAAAGGTCTGTATTATTTGCAAATCTATTAGGGGTTTAAAACGTCTAAGTTCGAATGTTATTGGAATGTCTAAACTTTTTTAAGATGTGTTTTTTTTAATATTTAAGTTTTAAAAATTATATATTTAAATTTTTATTTTATTATTATTATTGTTATAGGGTTATTTTTTAAGATGTGTTTTTTTTTAATATTTGAGTTTTAAAAATTATATATTTAATTTGAGTTTTATTATTATTATTAGGTTATTTATTGATGTTATATTCAA
>JASDQU010100217.1:194792-214218 GCA_032191745.1 Picea mariana | reverse complement strand
CCAGCGACACCGAGATTTCCTTTAGACGCCCCGTCAAAAAAAAATTGTGGATAAATTTTGAGGTTGCCACCAAGACTGGAAAGTTTCCTCATCATCTCTTATGCACCAATCCGGTGTGACAGATTGGGGGGAGCGTGGAAGCTTACCTAGATAAGGCACAAGAGGGCCTAGCCACCTCTTTTCCTCGGGAAATAACGAAGGATCCTCTTTAAAATATTGTTGTTGGGCCGCTTCCAGGAGGAAGGATTTAGCTTTTGCAACTACTTGCATCAGGGAGTGCTGCAACTCTTTGAAAATCAGTTGATTGCGTGCCAACCAAAGCTGCCAACATACATACTTGGGAATCGCTGTCCAGATTTTGTGCCAAAAGGATTTTGAGGGGATTTGTTGGGGATAGATGAGACTCCAAGAGGCAAAGAGCTCCGCAACAGAATTCTGAGGCTGAAGTGATATTTGAAGGTCCTGTAGGATGAGTCCCCAGAACTCTTTAGCAAAGATGCATTCCATGAATAAGTGTTGGGCTGTTTCAGAGATGTTGTTGCATAACACACATCTGTGAGGCCCCACTATGTTCCTTTTCTCCAGATTATCTCCCGTTAGAAGTTTATTTTGCACCAGGGTGCAGAAGAAGAAGTTCACTTTTGGTACGGCTAGCGGTTCCCAGACGCTTTTCGAGAATGTCAGAGTTTGACTGATGTTTCTTGAAGCCTGCAAGTTTCTATATCCTTCTGCCATGGTGTATACTCCTGTTTGGCCCCAGCCCCAACTATCTTTCATAGTTTTGTTGAAAGGGGCGGCGTCCTCCAGTAAATCTTCAAAAGTGGATAGTTGCAGTGATAACCGGACTGGGACTCCTTGAAAATCCCATCCTGCCCAGTCTCCATGCTCGTCCCACTTCGAGAGGTCATATAATCTATTGACTCCTGCTCTCTGTAACCAGTCTCTGAGATCTGTTATATCCACATTTTCGGCCAATGGTTCCCTTCCCATGATACGATCAAGCCACAAATGCGTGCGTTTTCCATTGTCGGGCGATCTGTAGAGCACATTTTTAAAGAATTTGCTGCTTTTGCAACACAATTTCCACACCTGCGTACAACTGACTGTGCTCTCGTTTTGGAGGTTGCTGAGAGTTTTGTTGGGCCTGTATTTTGCACGCAGGGTGTTGCTGACCGGGTGCATGGGCTCATGGATCAATTTCCACAAAATCTTCCCTCCCAGCGCTAAGTTTACAAGTGCGGGGTCTCTGATCTGTAGCCCGCCCTCTGCCATGGATTTTTTAACTACGTCCCAGCACACCAAATGCATTTTCTTTTCATTTCCCTTCCCTCCCTGCCATAGGAAATCTCTAAGGAGTTTGGAGATCTGCTCCATCACGTTTCTTGGTGCTAGAAGAAATGCTACCTGGAAGATTGGAAGCGCGGATAGCAGGGATTTAATTAAGATTACTTTGCCTCCCTTAGTCAACCAGTAGCCTCCCCACGCTAAAATTTTTGATTTGATTTTGGAGATGACATCGCTCCAAAGCGATCTTTTGTTAACGCCAGAGATTATGGGTAGTCTGAGATACTTAAACCTGTCCCATTTTGTTTGTCCTTTGAACCCGAGGAGAGTGGTGATGCCTTTGAGTTCGTGCTGACTTATATTCCAGCTGAAGACTTCGCTTTTTCTCTCATTCACTAAGGCTCACGATACTCTGCAATAATTTCTAAGGACTGTGTCAAAAGCTTTGGCAATTCTGATGGAGGCTCTCCCAAGGAGGAGGGAATCATCGGCAAAGAGGGCATGATTCAGAGGTTCTGCTCCAGTGGACGGTTTGAGACCCGAAATGTTACCAGCTAATCTTTCAGCAGTGAGTTTTCGACTAAGGGAGTCATCCATTAGGATGTACTGGAAAGGGGAGAGAGGGAATCCCTGCCTCATTCCTCTCTGAGCTTGGAAAAAATTGGTTGGGCGACCATTGACTAGTGGGGCAATCCATGGACTGTCAATGCAGGCTTTAATTAGCTGAACAAATTGAGGTGAGAAGCCAAAGGTGAGAAGAACTTTGCAAAGGAATGAGCGATTGACTCTGTCAAACGCATTCGCCATGTCTAATTTTATCAACATTCCTTTCTCTTTTCGTTGTTTACTTGTATGTATTGTCTCCTGAACTTGGATTACATTGTCCAGAATGTGCCTACCTTCCACANAACAAATTGAGGTGAGAAGCCAAAGGTGAGAAGAACTTTGCAAAGGAATGAGCGATTGACTCTGTCAAACGCATTCACCATGTCTAATTTTATCAACATTCCTTTCTCTTTTCGTTGTTTACTTGTATGTATTGTCTCCTGAACTTGGATTACATTGTCCAGAATGTGCCTACCTTCCACAAAACCACCTTGAGGGTTGGAGATCAATCTTTTTAGCAGCGGCTTGATCTTATTTGCTAGGAGTTTTGTCAGAATCTTATAGGAGGCGTTACACAGCGATATGGGCCTCTACCTTGCAAATGAATCGGGGTTGGAGTCTTTGGGGATTAAAGCCAGGTAAGTGGAGTTAGTTCTTCCCCCTACCTTGGCTTTTTTCATAAACCCACTTATCATTTTCTGGAGATCTTCCTTGATAATATGCCAGCAAGTTTTGTAGAAATGGATTGTAAATCCATCAGGCCCTGGTGCCTTGTCTGCATCCATGGACCAGATAACATTAATGATTTATTCCTCTGTTGTTGGTCTACGGAGGATTGCGTTATCTTCCGGGCTGATCAGGGAAGGGATGTTGGAGAGGAAATCAACAGTCTCCTCTTCGTTGCTTTGAGTACCTTCTCTGTATAAATTCCTGTAGTGGGTTTCTGCAGCAGCTTTGACTTGATTGAAGCCTTTGCAAACTTGGCCCTCCACTGTTTTGATTTCTGCTATGTGATTCCTGGACAGTCTTTCTCTATATTGCCGGTGGAAGAAGGAGGTGTTCCTATCCCCAGCCTTCAGCCAAAGACTTCTGGATTTGAGTCTCCAGTATTCTTCTTCCTTCCGAAAAGATTGATATGTGGATCGTTGCTCTTTTATTTCTTTTTCCAACAACTTTGCGGTGATGTCTTTGCTTTCCATTTCTGTTTGCAAGGTTTGCAGTGCTTACACTGCTTCTCTTCTTTTTTCGATGGGATTAGGGGCTGGTTTTTTTATCCAGTTCTTCAGTGCTTGTTTTGTCGCTTTCAACTTTTTCTCCCACACATAACTTGAGGATCCAGAAAAGGATCTGGCCCAAGCTGTTTTCACTATCTCTATAAAACCATATCTCTCGATCCATTGAGGGATGAAATGGAAAGGAATAGGGCCCAGGTCTTCTTCCTCTTCCAGGAGAAGCTGTATTGGCTTATGATCTAAGGTGAGTTTAGGCAGGATTTTGGTGATGATGATCATTTTGTTCATCATTATGGAGCTTTGTACCAGGAATTGATCTAATCGTGCAGAAATGTGTTCCAGTCCCACTCTATTATTGTACCAAGTATAAATTCCTTGAACTGGGCTAAAATCTAACAGATCCCAAGTCTGTGTGATCTCCTCCACCTTGGCCAACAAGGGGTCTCTACTGCTGGTGCCCCCCCTCTTTTATTTAGCTTTCATTACAATATTTAGGTCCTCGGCTATAATGATATTGCTAGGAGAAGTCTCCTCTAAAAAGACAGAGAGAGAATTCCAACATTCTCGTTTTTCAGAGTAGGAAACATGAACATAAAGATTGAAGAGAGAGATGGGCAACTTACTTGCTTTGTGCTTCAATTCTGTAAATATCCAGTGCTGGGTTTCATGATGCTTATTTAAATGGAATAAGTTTTTAGACCAAAGAGTTGCCAGGCCTCCAGAGGTTCCCCTTGAGTTGACTGCTTTGCCTGATCTTTTATTCCACTTTGAACTGTTGATATCTAGAAGGGCTTGCCCTTCTATTTTGGTCTCTTGGAGCATGAGAATATTTGAGGAGTCTGCTTTCGAAAGGTCCTTTACTGCTTTGATTTTGGAGGGATTCCCCAGTCCTCTACAATTCCAAGAGACGAGATTCATTATTTACTTAAGGGGGGGAGGTTGAGGCCTCCCTTGGAAGGCCTTGGTCTGATGTTTCGCCCAATAGACATTTCTATTGTAGAATGGCTTCCTTGTGTTTTGAGTCTTTCCGCCTCCTCCTCCCTCTTTTCTTTGCGGGATTTCCTTCCTGCTTTTTTCGAGGGTTGCTCATATGTTTCGTCCTCTGAAGAACTTGAGCTTTCCACTAGTTTTTTCCTTGCACTTTCTGCATACGAGGGATTGGAGGGGTTGCCTTGATTGGATTTAGTCTGTATTGGCTCTCCTCCCTCTTTGTTTGAAGGTGGTGTGTTTGCCTGTTCCATGTTCTCTTGGGTTGAATTTGTTTGATTGTTCTATGCACTTACTATCCCGTTTGGATTTGCTTCCGCTTCTTGGCCTGCTCTGGAGCTGCTAGGTCCTCCGACCATCTTGCCTTTACCTGTGCCTTTTTTTGTGTTTGCATTTTTCTGGACTAGGGTCCATTGTTCCCCATTTTGTTTGTCTACTTGTTCCTCTGCCTTCTTCTTGCAATGCTTTGCAAAGTGTCCGTGCCCATGGCAATGTCTGCATTTAAAAGGTAGCTGCTCGTAGTCCAACTCCTGAACATGCATCCACCCTGCTACATTAAGCTTGATTGCTTCCGGTAACCCCTCTTCTAGATCCACTTCTACACAAATACGAGCACAAGAATATTGATCCTTTCATGCTGCTTGGTCTATGTATTTTCTCAATGCATTGCCAATAATCTGGAGGGATTTTTGATTCCAACAGTGGAGAGGTAGATGAGGAAGCCTGACCCAAACCGGGACAGCAGAAGGGACATCTTGGGTAGGATCAAAATTTGGCATCCATTTGTTTGAGTAAAGGCCCTGAGGTCCCATAAAGTATGGCCCATTCCTGAAGATTACTCCTCTGTCCTCCGGGTTTTCAAAAAAAAACACAAAAAAACCCTTACCTACGAAAAAACTTTTGATTCCTTCTTTGATCAATGGCTTCCAGTTCCTTTGAGTCCACTCTTCCATCGTTTTGGGTGAGGGCCAGAGGCCTGTGAACTGTCCTATGAGGCCTCTCTTAGCCAGATTCAAGGCCGCTTTGTAGGTTTCTTCTTCCAGGAGGGCCACTGAAGGGATTGTGTCCAATTTCTTTACAAACTTCTGGTGAGTCGCGGATGGAGGGCGTTTGGGGCCAGATGCGATCATGGTTCTGAATGCTAGAACATTCGGAGGCGGATCGGGCTCCCCGGAGGTAGCCATGGTCTGGAGAAAAGTCACAGGCTGGACAGGAGGGCACAGAGGACTCAGGGGAGCGTTTCTTTAAGCTTCATTTGTCGACGCTCCTTCGGAGGATATACGGGTGCGCTGGACCAAAAGAATGAGTGGGCACTCCTTCGAATGATATATGGGTGCACTGAACCAAAAGAATGAGTGGAGCGTAAGGCCAGAATAGGGATGGCGCTCCCTTTGGTCAGTAAGGAGAGCACTGGCTCACTCTCGGCGCTCCCTTTAAAAGCCTGTGAATTTTGAATAACACAGCGTGCCCCTAGACCTGTTGTCCAACATCGACGCTTTCTTCCCCTTCGAAAGTTGCATTCTCATGCACAGAAGAAATCCCTCTCGAATTCGAACCCCAATCGACAGATTTCAAAGCCGTGCAGGAGCACCGAAGCCTTCGAAGAACCAAGACTCGAAACCCTGGGGGCACAGATTCTTAAACAACAAAGGTCAAAATTACTATCAGTCGATAGAGGGGAATGAAAGTTGATCGACAGAGAAGTCTTTGGATCCCGTTATCCAATAGATCGGACCAGAAATAGCTTCGAATCGAAGCCTGAGACGATCCTAAGATGGGTTACTTTATTATTATTTTTTAAATATACAATTTATTATATATATAGTTTTCCAAATTATGTTTGAGGTCAAAGATTTGGTATATAGTGTATATCTTGTATATTATGGTGTATATATAGAGTTATTGTTATTTATTGGCTATTATAACTACATGACCAAAGAATCCATGAAAACCTATAGTGAGATAAAATGTTCTATGTTAAAATTAGTGGCATAAGTGAACGTTTTACATCATCATTCTAGAGATATGTTGTTCTAAAAGAATATGTAGGATATTTCATTAATGAAAATATTGTACATCTAGGACAATGTGTATATGTTTTCAAACCACCTAATGGGAAGCATCAATCTAGTTGAAATAATGGTTTTCAGATTTGAATTACATGTAAGATAGCATTGGTTTTATCATTAACCCTAGGAAGGGTCGCATATTGAACCTAGAGATAATATACATTCATTTCCATAATCTTTAACAACTAATGATAGACTGTAAAATTGACTCCAAGGATGGAGATTCAAATGCAAATGGACCATAAGATATGAGTATATGGGAAGGGCTATCATGTGTAAGAAAACATATCTTGAGACAAGTGAGCATGTCTAGGGTCAAAACCACCAATGTCATTCAACTGAGATAACTAGAGGAGAAACCTAGTTGGGAAGTTATGATGTTGGCTAATAAGAGGAACATGTGATCTATTATGTCTTTGCATTGTTGATTTTACCACTTGAACCCATTACCTGGCAATTAATTCCAAATAAATCACTTATTGAATGAAACCATTGTTGAGTAATCAACTAAACATGTGTCGAAAGCATAAAATAGGAAACCAAAAAAAATCTTACACATAACACCAATATTTTTGGGTAGATAACCTTGGAAAAACCAATGCTAAGAATGATTTTGTTATGCTAAAATCAGGGATCCCATAATAGGGATAATGGCCCATTGAGAGAAATACAATTGTATACAAACTTGACAAACTATGATCTATTGTACAACCGACAACTACATGTTTTTTAAGGTGTCCACGACTTTTATTCATGAGTGTATGTATGATAAAATATCTACTGAAACCCACGTACATGTATGGAAATAGTGTATGACAAGATCCATACGACGTGACACTCTCATCTGACTTTCTTTGATTGAAACCCACCTACACTTTCTATGTTCTCTCTTCTCCTTGTCATGGTATCTAGATTGAATTCCTTCTCCACCTATCCAAGATATTGAATCACCTTCCTTCGTAATCCAATACTCTCAAAAGTAAATCCTCTACTCTCAAGAATCTAAAGTATCAAGTGTCTTCCTCCTTCACCATATTGTCACTTTTACAATCGTGAGTTATATCTGCAAAGTGATTACATGTTGAGATTACTTCTCACACTCACTTGAGATTTAGAAACATGGTAATGCCTCTTATGTCTTTCCTTAAATAACCCAATTAACTAATTACATAATTAATTAATAAAACTAATTTACTTTAATAATTCCCTTAACTAGTCCCTGAGGTGTAGGACAGTCAGTGATGGAGTGTGTTGTTAAGCCACTCCATGTTGAAGAGTCACCGGTTTGAAACCCGCGGGGACAAAACAAATCCAACCATGTTAAGGGTTGGTGTGGCTCAGGCCGGGTGCGATCCCCGGGTGATTTTGACGGCTTAGATGCCCTTGAGTCACGGTTTCTCAAGCCACAGGATAATCCCAATGCCAACAGGTTCGGCCACATTAAAAAACAAACAAACAAAAAATTCCCTTAACTAAAGTAAATTCAAGAGTACAATGTTTTCGACGATTTCCACACATCTAGACACATAGACTTGTGCGGAAATACATTTATGATGCTATCACTAGCATCAACACCCCTTCCTAGCAAGGAATGTATTCTGCACCACTCCAAGCCTGTCTCTAAAGAACACAAACTTCCCTTTGTCTAAAAACTTGGTGAGAATATTTGCAACCTGTTGATCTATGGAAATATATTGAAGCTTCATTGGTCCCATATGGATCCTATATGGAATGAAATGGTATATAATCTTTATATGTTTGGACCTGTCATGGAATACTGGATTCTTTGAGAGTTTGATAGAATTATGATGATCACAATATATCATCGTATGACAAGCTTTGTACAACAAGATCCACCTGACATGACAAGACTTGTACGACACAACACTCTCATGTGACTTTCTCTGATTGAAACCCACATACACTGCCTTTGTTCTCTCTTCCCCTTGACATAATCTATAGATTGAAGTCCTTCTCCACTTATTCAATATCTTTAATCACATTCCTTAATGATCCAATTATCTCAAAAGTAAATCCTCTACTCTTAATAATCTCAAGTATCAAGTCTCTTCCTCCTTCTCCCTACCCTTCCTCTTATAATCATGAGTTATATCTCCAAAGTGATTGCATGTTAAGATTAATTCTCATAGTCACTTTAGATTTAGAAACATGCTAATTACTTTTATCACTTTCGTTAAATAACCCAGTTAACTAATTACATAATTAATTAATAAAATAAATTTACTTTAATAATTACCCTAACTAAAGTAAATTCAAGAGTATAAGGCTTTGGATGATTTCCACACATCTAGACACATACACTATATTCAAACTCAGATTGTGGTATGCACCTCAAAATTTAGTTTAGATATGTACAGAAAAATTTCTTGCTAATTTTTTTGAAATGCAGGGAGAAAACCTTATTATATGATCAAATAGTCAATTCTTGAAATTCCATCCCATTCCATATTGCTCAAAGTCCATCGCAGAGTTCTCCCTTTCCATCTCTAGTAAGTTTCACTTATTTTACTTATGTTTCGATTATATAATTGAATTTGTTTTATCCATGTCAATCTAAATAAAAATGTATCCAAATGTATATGATCCTCATTCAGAATCAAGTTCAGATGCAAAAATTATTCCAATACATGTTCAAAAATGTTGGAAGGTCTTATCAGAAGAAACATAACAAAATCAGTTGGTAGATGAAAATGGACAGTTTCTTTACCTTGCCAATTGTGACATTCCATCTTCCAATCACAATACTGGGTCGATAATCGTAATAATTATTTGATATAATGTAATTTGAACAAACAAATTACTAATATCATCGATGTACTAATGTTCAATATTTTTGAAATTATTAGGATTATGAGGATGAGCAACCTATTGACCATCTTCCACTGCACCTCACAACAATGTTAACACTAGAGAAGGCCAAAATGAGAGAACAAATCAGACAGGAATCGTACTAAGAATGGTTCAATCAACCACTTATTCAACTCCCACTACATCAAGATTCACCAATTAGGAATGACTACAACAATAATAGTTCTTTAGAAGTTCACAATGGAGATAATAAAAAAGAGGTTGGTATGGATGATTATTTACATGAAAGAGTGCCATGGAGACAAGGTTGTTAGACACATTCTAGAACGATAAGCTAGGGGATGATGTTCATATCAGTGATACCATTTTTGAAAGCCATAAATCTGCTTCCACCACGCCTCTCTTTGGACCTAGTACCTGGTCAAAGTCTACCCATCTTGGGACAACAATGTTATTGTACAACACAAAAGAAATATTTGGCATGTCAAATGCATGTTTATCGACAATATCGAGGAAATTGACCAACAAGGGACTTATATTAATTTTGAGAAATCTTTTCACACAATCAACATTAGAAATGGTTTTTTTTATAAACGTTAAATGACCTTGTACATTTCTATTTCCCACTAACTGCAAGTTATTGAAAGATAAGGTTTTTCCTAGTGGTAATGTTTTTTCCGGTAGCTGCGAAGAGGCGAAGAAGTTGTTGAAAATGTTGGGTGTTGAGTATATATCATATCATGCATGTCTGAATAATTATATTCTATATAGAGGAGAATATGCATCCAATGAGATTTTTCTAAAAGGTGTTCATGACAGGTACCATAAATGAAATAAAAAATTTAAATTGCATGGTCATCCTCATAATATATTGAGGCACATGCCTATAATCCCAAGGATTCAAAGGCTCTTTTGTTGTAAAGAAATAGCTGTGTTCTAGTGATGGCATGCCTCGCATAGAAGTGAGTCGGGAATTCTGTGAATCCCTATAGATTCAATAACCATGAAGCATATAGTGGATACATGGCTAGAAAAATTCAAGGATGAAGTACGAAGTCTACGAATCAACATAGAAATGGATGGCATGAACCCATATTCCCTCCAAAACACCAACTATTATACTTGACATGTAGTAGTAATCAATAACAATATCCCCCCATAGTTGTCCATGAATAATGAACATCTTATGTTGGCTCTTATTGTCCTAGGTAGAAGACAAGTGAAGAATATGGATGTCTACCTACAACCATTGATATATGAATTGAAGGAATTATGGGAAGGGATACATGTATACAATGTATAAAGATACATCACAACAGAGAGGAGTTTTGTGTTGTATGGCATACATTTTTACACCACACATGATTATCCAGGCTTAGGAGTTTTCTCTGTTAATTAACATGTTTATTGATTTTTTTTTATATATGTAACAATATTTATTTGCATATTTAATTTGTTGTGATTGATGTTTTATTATTAAATAATAACGTTCTATGTATACAATAATTTCTCAGATCTTGTAACTAAAGGATATCATGGATGTAAATGTTATGGACCTTCTCTGAAGGATAGGTCATCCAACCACCTATGAAATCCAATGTACGACTTCTCAAGGATATTCCTCCCATAAGAAAAACATTATAGAAGAGCAACATCCTCTTTCAATGATAAACTAGAGAGAACCTAAAGGCCTACAATAATGACACCAACAGAATGCCCTAGAATATATAAGTGAGAGAAGGAGAAGCATATTACATAAATCTTCAATTCAAATGGGAATCCTATGTTCAATGATCTGGAATTCTTTGACACCTGTGTTGAGAAATTACCCATTATGATGAAAATAAAATCTATCTTTTATGAGCTCCCATATTGGGAGAATCTTAATATTGCCCACTTACTATATCCAATGAATATATTTAAAAATGTTTCATCTTATTTATGGAGGCACATATCATAAAAATAAAGTGACACATTGGTTGCGAGGAGACATATCATTTCTTCAAAAACTAAAAAGAAAATTTTTCCAAGACAAGAAAGTAGAGGAGAGGTTGGTCCCTCTTAGTCTTTCAAAGAAGTTGATGTCCCATGGATTTTGAAGAGAAAAGATCTTTTTTTGGCAAAGGAAGTTACATTGGGTGTGAAGGTGCCTTATTTTTATGGGTCTTCCCTACGACGTTGTTTCATTATGTGTCAAGACCATTTGTCGAGGTTGAAATCACATGACCATTTGAACCTTCTAAAGGTACAACGTATGTCAAAAATATGATTTTATTATTTGTAATTCTTATTTTTATGCCATGTGATAAACATAATTAATTTGTATGTGTTTACTTTGTAGTTTTATTATCCTCTTCTCATGCATGGGTATGTGAACCATGACTCCCCCCATGACCTAAGGTGTTCCATATCTAAATTATTTTCACTTGTACGGTGGTTCCCATCAAAGGAGATTCATATGACTAGCATTATACGGTGGCGTCAAGAGATAGTTGATATTGCTTTTATGTTTGAGAAGGAAATACTACCAAGTTTCATGGACTTGTAAGTTCATCTTTCAATTCACCTAGTAGATGAGCTTGAATTAGTAAGGATCATCTCCTATCGTTGGATGTTTTTTTCAGAGAGGTACATGAAGAAACTGAAAGGATTTGTTCATCAAAGGGAAAAACATGAGGGGTCTATGACAGAGGGGTTTATATTGTATGAGTCTTTCTATTATGCCAGTGAGTACATCAATCAGATCGACAACACACTAGGTGCGGTCATTTGGGATGACAAAAGGGATGAAGACAAAAGAGAAGGGAAGCTTCTCCAAATTAATGGAAAAGGTGATTGATAAAGACTAAGTGACTTATCGTTTATCAAATTTCTACGGAGTAACTATTCACATTGAAATTCATAATGTATATTTTCATGATCACAAATGTACTATATGTTGGTTTGATTTCATCAATACATCAAGAAATTCATAAATTGATGCCATCAATAAATTCATTCTTTATGATTTGGAGGAAACACAGTCATGGGTTTCATTGCATGAACACAAGAGGAGGAAATGGGAAAGTGACAAGAAATAATTCAGACGATTGAATGGTAGAAGAATGCCTTATCCTGATCATTTAAAATAAAATATGCCAACGATATGCCCCAATAGTTGAGTTGTTGACCATGTCAAAGATAAATATGGTGCATATGGTCATTACCCACGTGAAAAAGATGATACACTAAACATAGGGATTGGTTGCAACAACTCGGTAATATTCTCTTTGTGTACACAATTTTGAATTTTGTAATGCACATTTGAATTGTAAGTACATCTATATTATTTTATATTTTAATGGCTGGTTTATTCGACACATATTAACACTGTGATTTGTTCACATTTTTATAGGTGCACTCGTTTCGATCCATGTGGGAATATGGACATCATTTTTGCACAGAGGATGTTGATAATGGACACATGACACGAGACTGTCGAGTGGAAGATGAGTTCGACCAATCTAGTAGTCCTAGCCGCCACGGTCAAAACACCATACATGGGAAGATAGGTTACGTCGGAAAGATAGAAGAGATCATTCGAGTGATCTGCTCTTCTTTCCAATGTGTTATTTTTAGGTGCAAGTGGTGGGACACCTTTGATCAGATTAATGTAAAAGAAAATTGTGATAGTGGGATGATATGTATCAACTCTAAAAAGATGTGGGATGAAGCTAATAAGCCTTATGTTTTCCCAAAGCACTACAACCAAGTTTTTTTTTACCCAAATGTGTTGTATAGGGAGTTGTGGTTTATATTCAGACATGATCCTAGATCAAAACATATTTTTGAGAACAACAGTGTTATCATGCCAAGTGAACAACATAATCAGAGAAATGACAACTAAGAGTGATATATTATATATGTTTTATTCTTTAATTACTTCTTTTATGTTTTCAAATCTATAGTGGATTTAATAATTTCATTATTAAATTTTTAATGTTCTTAGTATTTAATATTTCATATTTCATATTATTAATTTTTGATTAGATAATCTAATTAAATGTTATGTGTAAATGATATAAATATTTTTTCATTATAAATATAGATTATAGATGATATTTGAACTTTTAATATTTTGATTTGAACTTTTACTTTAAAAAACAAAACAATATATTGTTGTATTGTAAATATCAATATTTTATATCATAATTTTAAAATTTATTTTTGTTATTCACCATTTCATATCATTACCATATAATATAATATTGTATTATATTAGTTTTAAATTTTGGATTCATACATACTCTATATTATATTGTGTTATGTATTAATTATAATACAATAAATACAATATATTATGTTATATATTAATTTTATAGTATAAATATAATAATGTAATATAATAAATATAATATATTGTATTATATATTAATTATAACATAATAAAATATAATATAATAAGTTATATATATTAATTTCGTATTGCATACAATATATAATAATAAAAAATATATAATTAAAAATTGAATTAAATATGACATTTTTTTATCCCTTACCCCTAGTTTTATCCCCTCTTTTTATTTATTTGTGAGTAAGAAAGTTTAGGTCTTCTAAAAATTAATTGGATATAAATTTTACTACCTGTAGTAGTTAATTCAACAATTAACAACACATGTAATATAGGATATAAAAGAATTACATAAAAATTAAATACATGTAATTAACCCACTTAAAAAAATTATTTAAACAGAATAATTCATACAAACTAAAATATTTCATATCCTATATATTTAATATTCTAAATATTTTTGTGTTTTTTTACATGTTTCTTGTTTAAGTTTGACATTCATGCATCCTTATAGTATAATAAAAAAATATTGAATTAGAGATTTTGAGATTTCTATTAATTATATGGGAATATAAAAAAATATGACCAAATTACAATTAAGAGGAAGTTAAAATATCACAAAGATTTTATAAATGTTAATTGAGCTTAGGATAACTATTTTTAATTATTCATTATCAATTTATGAACAAAATCAATATTCTCCAAATGAAGACCAATTCTCACATCCTACTTTGAAGTAAACTAGTTTGTAAAATTGTGATACAAAGTAAAGTTGAAGATTAATATAATTTTTTTTTAACTTGCCCAAACTCTAATGAATAACATAAGACATATATTTACCCATTTTTATAACTTATTTACCTTTCTTGGTTAAGTTTTGCATTCATGCATCCTAATAGTATAGTAAAAAAATGTTGAATTATTGATTTTGAGACTTGTATTAATTATGGGAATATAAAAAAATCTGACCAATTTAAAATTAAGAGGAAGTTAAAATATCAAAAACAAATTATAAACTCTAATTGAGCTTATCATAACTATTTTTAATTATTCATTATGAATTTATGAACAAAATCAATATTCTTGAAATGAGGACCAATTCTCACATAGTACTTTCAAGTAAATTAGTTTGTAAAATTGTGATACAAAGTTAGGTTGAAGATAAATATAATTTACTTTTAACTTGCTCAAACTTTAATTAATAACATAAGACATAGATTTACCCATTTTTATAAATTATTTACTTTTCAACAACTCTTAGCTACAAAAACATGATAAACTTGGTATTTTCATTTTCATAGCCTTAAAATATAAAAATGAAAACATAATAACTTAATTAGAACCATTGTAATATGACGTATTTAAATATATCCTTTGTATTATATACAGTTAATACATCAAAATATTTCTAAAAGATTGGTATAAATAATTTTGTTGCTAATTTCACTTGCTTTATACATGAGTACTTTACTTCATGGAAAAAATTATATAACATGAGCTAACATCAACATCAACATATAAACTAAGTACATCAACATGAACAAAAAAATGTTATATATATATATATATATATATATATANAAAATAACTATTATAATGTACATATCTGGTCAACGACACAAATAATTGGTATAACTACATATCTAGTCGTAGTCTCTAATCAGAAGCATGTTGTGGAGGAATAGGTGATGCAACATGATCATCTGAGCAGGGTGAAAGAGGAGGAGGCGGAGGAGGAGGAGGATGAGGTACTAAAGCAGAAGCACGATCACCACCTGGCTGATCAACATCACCACCTTGATCAAGTACATCCCCACTTTGAGGAAGAGGAGGAGGTACCATGATCACTTGTACCCTCACCAACATCACCACTCGGAGGAGGAGGAGGAGAAGGAGGTATTGAAGAAGAAGCATCGTGATCACCACCCAGAGGAGAAGAAGGAGGAGGTATTGAAGAAAAAGTGTCATCACCACCCTCATCGTCATTTGTATTGGAGGACGTGCCATACCTCATCACTACCAGTAACTTGGCAGCTCCAACAATATGAAACATATGAGACATCATATCGCACGAAAATTCCATCCAGATACGAAAGAGATCCGATTCAGCCCTAAAGTCTCGCATATGGATAGGGAAGACTCTCGTTCCAACCAAAACTACAATCAGTCTGTCACACACCTCCATCCTATATCTGAGATCAGGCCTACATCGCATGTCGTGTGGTATATGTAGCTGAGGATCCTAACTCACCGTAGCCTAAACAATATCCTCATCTACATCAGGTGGTGGGGGAGGAGGCATGTCGCCAACAAATGTTCCAACATTGGAAAAATATAACACAAGTTAATAATTAGTCGACAATTTAATTAAACAATTTAATAAAATATGTTATAGAACGTGCTAGAATAAAATTTATTTGAATTAAATAAGTCAACAAAATGAAAGTAGAATATTAATTTAAATCTTAGCTCGATCATCCGGTAGCTCATCCACTATAAAGAGGAATTTGGGACATCCTCGCCAATCCATCTCAGTGTAAGGACACAACATCATCACAAAAAATTTATCTACCTCACTAGCTAATAGCTCAAGTGCCTCCCTGGAAATCCTATCTAGAAAATCGGGCATGCCCCTCTTAGGCATCATCTTCCACAACATGTGCATTTGCACATCGGTCATTATCCTAAGAGGCCAACAAAAAAACCTAGGTCTCATCTCTAGAAAACTCTAAAAAACAAAACAAAATAACTCTGAAGAAAATGGGAAGTTCACCCTCCCATCTATCATAGCACAACATCTATCCGGTGCTATACAAAAATTCCTCAAAAAAATGGAATACCACCTATTAAGTCATTGCCTTTTTATCAAAGAATGAACATAATATAAAAGTGTGCAACTAATGCGCTCACCATCACCAATAAAGTGTGAAATGGTCAACAATAATAGTGAGAGGCACCTAACATCCTCTGCACCGAACTAGGTGATCCGTAATTGTCCACCAGCCACCTGAAAATCACTAGGAGAAGGTATATCGTGCACCATATACCTTTGAGAGTATGAAAGTTGAATTTTACCTATAACACCCACTTGGACATCATAAAACTAGGGAAAATCCTCCCCTCTCCTAGATAGCACAATGATAAAATAAATATCCTCCTCAGTGCGATGATAGGTCACTCATGAGGATTGAATATGAATGGCTACTAATGGGTATCCCATCGATGGATGCATTTCACAAGAAATTCATAATTCCTCTTTAGGGATGTATCCACCTTATAGTACTTGAGGAGGCATACATTCCTTAAGAGGAGTCACGTAGCTGCAGTACTAGGTCAAGGGTAAAAATCTCTCTCTCTCTCTCTCTCTCTCTCTCTCTCTGGCCTTCCACTCTTGAACCATATTTTACTGGTCCACTCTCTGTTGTTTCTCCTCCATGCATTGCCATACCTGCATAATTAACATATAAATTACATCAACATCATACATAAAAGAACAAATTTTCTTAATAAATGAGAAATTTATTTCAAAATATGAAAACATAAATTTTGTTAAAAAAAATGCACTACCAACAGTGTGCACACATATCTTACAAACCACATAAAAAGTGAAATTTACCTTAGTCGGTGCATAGTAATTATCAATGCACCAGGGTGCCGCATTGTGTATGCACCGATGCGTTATGTATCACGAATGCACCGCTCGAACAACTATCTATTTTCCATGATGCATAGTTTACTTTTTATGCACTAGTGCATTACCTATCATGGATGAACCTCTCGAAAAAATATCTTTATCAACGGTGTGTATAGTTTTATGAACACACCAGTGTGTTCACTATAAACAACATACCATTTAATGGAAAATATTTATTTTCAATAGTGTTTTGTTTATTATGAACGCACAAGTGCATTCATGATAAAAAATGCACTGATGCATTTATTTGAATGCACTGGAGAAAATAAATAGTTTCCATTCAATGATGCATATAGTTTTATGAACGGACCGGTGTGTACTTCTAAACAATGCACCATTCAATGGAAACTATTTATTTTTTACGGTGCATATTTTATTTAGAATGCATATGTGCATCATTTGTAAGTATGCACCAATGTGTTCCATAACATGACACATCATTGAAAATGAACTATACATTTTCAGTGCGCCCTGTTATATTTATAGGGTGCATTGTGCAAGCCGAACGGTTTGAACGCACTGCTCATAAATATATATATATATATTGAGAAAAAAATGCAAATTTTACTCAATTTCACAATTAATACCCGTAAATATACAATGTACAAAGAAATAAAGAATTTACCAAGACATTGTCTCTCCGAGGAAGCATGGTTGGGATGTAGTGAAAAAAAGGAAATTTTCCCACCATATGGAAAAATGGGAATCCCACAAAGCAAGGACCGAACAAAAACGAAGAAAGAAACAAAAACACTGATGTAAGTGCGCTTCAGTTGGGAAAATGTGGCACCAATGCTTAAGGGATTATCTACACTGGAAATGGTAAAAATGGTTTCTTACTATCATTTTTTTTTATTTAACCATGTTCTGGTCTGCTCTCATTAAACGGATTGGTGCTAACCGCTACATAGAGCACACCATATATTTTTTAAATGGTGTGATAGTGCACCATATGAAATGCACCGATGCCCCTTCAGGACAAGGGTGCACCGCTATCCATTTAAGAAAAAAACGTAGATTGTGCACCTATTTGTCGCACATCAGTGCATTTGTTTCATGTGCACCAATGATCGCAAGTTTCTCTTATATGATGTGCACCATTGTTTTTTTAATTTTCATTAAAATAACTCTACGAAGGTGCATCGGTTTGGAATGCATTGATGCGCCCAATGGACAACGATGCACCAGTATGGATTTTTTAAAGGAAAAGTGCAAGACAGTGAACCTATTTGTTTTGAACTGGTGTGCTCATTGTGTGTGCACTGGTGCTCACAATATTTGTTTATATGATTCACACCATTGTTTTCTATTTTTTTTAAATAACTCTACAATGAAACACCATTTGCTATAAGCACTAATGCGTTCATTTATGGTGGCACATTGATGTGGTATAGTCTTATAAACACATCATTAAAAAAAATCTTCTAAAACATATGCTTATGCACCTCCTCTAGTGACCTCCATTGTAAATGGATTTTTGGGATATTTTTATAGGGGATTCGGACAAAACATCTATTATAGGGTTTGTTCCTTTTAGTGCATCATGTTTCACACAAATCCTTTGGATGAAGAAAGCGTTGCAATACTTTAAGGTAGATTACAATCAACCAATTTCTATGTTATGTGACAACACCATTGTTATAAGTATTTCCAAGAATCGAGTAATGCACTTAAAGAAAAATAATATCCCAATCAAATATCATGTTCTGAGAGAACAAGTGAATGATAAGACTATCAAATTGGAGTATCTTCCCACCAAAGAACAAATTGCATATATATTCACCAAGATCCTTCCTAAAGATGAATTCAACTACCTTAGAAAGAGACTCGGGGTTCAGGGAATCTGTAACGACCCAAAACTTAAATTACACAATTAAATATTCAAATTCTTTTTTATTAATTAATTAGAAAGAAAGTAAAAAGGATTTATTTTTTTGTGTTCAACCGAAAATTCATTAAAGATTATGACAGAGATGGGACAAAGGAAATAAAGAAGTTTGATAAAAAATGAGAAAAAAAACGGAACCCGGGAGGAAGGCGTACGCTACCAGGAAGCGTATGCAGGGCGAAAAGCCCAGAAAATCCTGAGGCGATTAAAATTTTTAATGAAATGCAGGACGGGGGACGAGGGTGGTTGGTAAGGAGTAACTGCGCGTTGGATGGGAGGAATAAGGTGGGGATGAGGGGGATGTGCGGGCCATTCGGAGGTGAATGGGCGCTGGAAAAATGATCTTTTTCCCTTTTGCCAGGAAGCCGAGAGCTGGACTGGGGGGTGTGTGTGCTCAGAGAGAGACACAGGACTTACTGGTTGTATCATATTGATCAGTGGGCACGTGCGTGTTGCTGGAGGTTTTGGGCTCGGGGGCCAGGATATCCGTTGATATCCTGGAGCTAG
>JASDQU010100217.1:173590-194692 GCA_032191745.1 Picea mariana | reverse complement strand
ACGGAGGGACACGCGTCGTCAGATCCCGCATATCGGACTTCAGCGTTTCGGGGTTTTCGACCACAAGGAAACTTGCATCGTGGATCCGCGATCCGCGAAATCCCAAAGAGGACGTGGCAAGGTGGGTCCACAAGACATAGTGGGAAACAGGTGTCAAGGCGTTAGGCCTTACCATGAGATGCTGACAGGTGGCATGCTGTCAGAGTTTCGGGGTTCGGGGTTTTGGTGTTGCATGAAACGCTCGGCACCACAACCTCCGATTTCCCGATAGGGAAATCCCCGACGCAAGAAAAGGTTGACCCTTTGACTATCAAGGTTCGGGACTCGGAAGGTCCTGTGCAGGGTGCAGCAGGACTCGCGAACTCCCGATCGGCGAATTCCCGATTTCTACAAGTATGTGGGCCCAAGCCCTTATACATCGCATGTAGCAAAAATCCCGATGAAGGTTAATGTTATTATTGCAGTTAGGAATTAATTTGCTTAGGATTAGAATGAAGTTAGAAATTATAAAAGATGGGCATTACAGAATCCCTCAATGAATACACCCTTTTTCCTTGATGTCAAAGGGGAAGAGAAATAAGAAAACTAGAGAAGCACATGGCAAGGTGATGAGAAAAAAGAAAATAAGAGGAGCATACAATAAGGAAGGGAGAAAAAAGAAAAACCATAGGAGCATATTATCAGGGGGAGTAGAAAGTAGGCAAGAAAGAAAAAGACTCAACAAGACACGAACAAGACAAGCATCCAAATAGTAGAGTTTCCATCAATGACAAAGTGGGATATTGTTGAGTATATTGTCATTGATATCAAGGTGTGTATATGGTTGAGTAGATTGTCATTGATTTCAAGTGGAATATTAATCCCATAAGTCACTTAGAATGTTACTCGAAGGTTCAAGTAAATCATAGTTACCTGTTAAAGAAAATTACATTGGAATGGAAATATTTCCTGAAATACTTAGAAGGATGGATCTGGATCATAGAAACTACAGGGAATTGTAAGACACAATTCTTCAGATAACTAACAAAGTGGAAGTTGGTGACATTGTGGGAAGAACTCCTGAAGATATTAAAGATGAAAATGAATCATATCAATGCAGACACTTGAAAAGGAAGTTTCCAAATTGGAATATCCAGATATTAATGATCATCTACAAGAATTTCTCATTGATGAAATAATTTATAACTTTTGAGAATAGACCAACGATGATGCTTGTGAACTGTTGGATGTAACTTGAGTTACATGCATTCACAATCAAGTTTAATTTTGTGACCAATAAGGAAATTTGATGCTCATAATAGATCAATGACCCCTACCATCTTAGATGTCATCCATCGACAAAATCATCTATTAAGAATACCTATAATTATTCATTACCCAATTCTTAGAAACGTCGGGTTGACATAATGGAATCCACCCAGGAGACAACACATTGAAGAAAGGTTTCTTAACAATCCAAGTATGTGGTGGGTAAAGAGAGATCTAATCACATGTTCACAAAGGAGATAAATGATTATTATCAATTATGAACGGGTAAAATGATTGTGGTTTAAAAGGGGAAGAGAATAGCACAAGGCACAAATCAAATCATTGACAAAAAGGAAAAATCAATGACTATTATCAATTTCACATGGTCAACAAGTGCAATGGTTAAAAAGGTTGGATGGCCCCGCAATTTGGAAACTTGCCCCATAAAAAAGGGCATGTGTCACAATCTNCAATTATGAACGGGTAAAATGATTGTGGTTTAAAAGGGGAAGAGAATAGCACAAGGCACAGATCAAATCATTGACAAAAAGGAAAAATCAATGACTATTATCAATTTCACATGGTCAACAAGTGCAATGGTTAAAAAGGTTGGATGGCCCCGCAATTTGGAAACTTGCCCCATAAAAAAGGGCATGTGTCACAATCTTGTTTTTGTGGCCCCTTTGTTTTTTTATTCCAATCGGGTGTTGTCACAATAAGGCCCGTGATCCCATGCATCTGGTCCTATGCATGCTAGGATAAACAATTTAACAAAGGACAATAATTCCCTAGGGCTTATATTCTATGCAAATATTTTCAGCGAGAGAGAATGATCTAGTTGGATCGAAGAACTATTTTGTTTTTCACCTAATATAAAATAGGTCCATGTAAAATTAGTTATAACTATATATATAAATGACATTAATGATAAATTAGGGTGTGTGTGTGTGTGGAGAAGATTAGAAGACTTGAAGAGACTCTAAGTTAATAAATTCATATGTGCATAGATTTGATGCAGATGTACATAGACCTGATAAAAACATGCCCATTGTGGCATAATGGTGTTATTTATTGAATATCATCTCCTCACCATAGGTATATTATCCTAAGTTTTTTAAATTTCACTTGCAAGGATATGATCATTACAAAAATATGAAGAGAACATTTTTCAATGACGTAATGATCATTCTAACTTTTCTAAGTGGTTGAATGGTGGAATCGTTATTTAGATATTGCAATTTCCTCAATATGATCCTTGCAATAATATGAATTAGTGAACATAAGGAGCTTTGTATTGTACAAATGCTTTGAGACTATTTCATGGAGCATTGTTTTGATAGAAGGATTTTCTATATGATAGAAAGAATTTAGAGGAATACATTGTAGAAGATATGATCCTATCATGAGATATCTATACATAAGAAACTTTATTCTGGAGATTTAAAAAATATTGTTTTATATTAAAAAGGATAAGCTAAATGAAGATCAACAGTTTTAGTGTACAAATGCAAAAATAAGGGTGGCAGGTGGAGCAAGGAATGATTCATTTGGTGCTCATGGGCTAATTTTCCATGGTTTTTCCCAAAAAATGATTCGTTAGTATAAAAATGATTCACCCAAATCCTATAGGATAAAATCATTTTACCTTAAAATCGCCAAACATTTATACAATTATATAAAATCCTTAAAAATTTGAATATTTTTACAAAAATATCACCAAACATTTATACTTTTCATATGAAGGATTAGTAATATTCATCAAGGTTTCTACATTTTAAAATAAATTTCCATTCTTAAAATCATCCCTGATCAACATGTTGGTGTCATAAGTCATTGAGTTGGTGCTCAAGAGGATTGGTATTCTCATCTACTTGTAGGTTGGTTCCTAAAGTCATTAAGTTGGTTCTCAAGAGGATGGGTGTCCTCATATACTTCCAGGTTGGCACCCGAAGTCATTGAGTTGGTCCTCAAGAAGATTGATATCCTCATCTACTTGTAGGTTGGGGCCTGAATTCATTGATTTTTTTATCAAGAGGATCGATGTCCTTATATATTTGTAGGTTGGTTCCTACAAAGGATTGGTGTCCTCATAGATAGTTCCTTACAAATGAATTGGCATTTATTATTGAAATATTTTCAAGTGGTTTTCTCCCAATCTATGTTTCCACCTCAAATATTTGTGTGCATTGAACACGTTAACTAATATTTTTATATATGATGATTTTACATATGATATGATTGTTTGAAATTAAAATATAAAAGTGTTTGAAGCAATTCTTTGAATAAAAGGAAATTAAATTGTCTAGTACTCATTCACCCCCCCGCACCCTTAGTACTATTAAATATTTCAACACAATTGTATTAAAAAACAAATATACAACTTATTATAGTCAAACTTTAATAAAATTTTAAAATTTGACAATGTGGGTCATAAATAAAATATTTATATGTCCACCTCTTTTAATATCATCTTGATATATATATATATATATATATATATATATATATATATATATATATAACAATTGAAAGTTGGCATGTGCCATTTAAAAAATTGACATCTTTATGCCATCCCAACTCGAGTTGTTGGTGGTTTTGACTGGAGTTTGAACAAATTTTGGAATCTTCTTGTCATCGATGTCCTTTATCGTGTTCGTGTACATTGAGTACATAATCATATCCATGCTCTCAATGGGGGAAATGCATGCTTCTATGACGCAGATAGGATGGGGTGTCTTACGTTTGATTTTGAGATTATGAGTTGTAAAATTCTTTTCAATTTTCTTTATCTTTCTCAAGGATTTTCTAGAGATACTACATCCCCAGAACTCACATCCATATAAAATGATAAGTGTGACGAGACTCTCAAAGAGAATTTTTTTCTTATGCCATAGCGAAAGGTCTACTAATTTACAATTGTTTTCAAGCCCATAATAAAATTCCCACCCTCCATTTATCCTTTTTGCAATTCTATAGTTCCAATTGAGCTTGTGATGAATATAACTTCTAAGATATTTGTATGAAGGAACTTTCTCGAAGCTATTATTTTCATGTTTAAAATTATCACAAGTGATATTTCTGGAGTTAATTAGATCATAACTTTCATTTTTCCACTATTCACAACCATACTCGTACTGGAGAAAACTTCCTTGAGGATTCTTGGTTTATTACCAAAGCGATAAGGACTCCTCTCCATAATAATAATATCATCGGCATAAAAAGGAAGGATTATGAATAATCGGTGAGAGTCGAGCCAACACAACCTAAATCTTCTAGACATTCTTCTAACTTGTCTATGTATATGCAAAAAATAGTAGGGGACAAGGGACAACCTTGTTTGACTCTTATATTACAGTTGATTTTTTCTGACCAACCATTAGTGTTCCTAAACCTAGAAAAAACATTCACATGTACAACCTTACCTCAACAAATCTCAACATGAAAGGAAATTTTAACTCTTCTATCCTATTCCAAAGGTTAGTCTTGGGTACTATATTAAAATATTTTCTAAAAGAAATGAAACAATAAAGGAAATTGATTTTATTATTGCGACACTCTTCTCCATTGATCCTAAGCATAACAAGGTGGTCCAAAGTTGAAGGATAGCCTTTGAACCTTGCGTGACCTTTAGCTCATTTTATGTGTCTTTCTAGGCGTATGGTGATCTTATTTTCCAAAATAATTTCGTACAACTTGCCCAAAATTTCTCTAATCATAATGTTCCTATCACTAGAGGGATTGTTTTTATCTCCACTTTTTAAAATAGGTAAAATGAGGCTTTGAGTCTCGGTTATAGGAAATCCCTTCTTGAATTCTAAATTGTAGAGATTATGTATATGAGGGATGAGAATAGGCCCTCCCATTTTTAAGATTTATTCTTCATATCCTTTGATGTCCATATCTTCCCCTTTTGCGAGTCGCTTAGCCCCAAAACTTATATCTTCTATACAAAAGATTCATCATGTGTAAAAATATTTGAAATGTTGTCCATGACAATACAAGATGGATTTTAAGATAGAAATTACACTCCATCAATGGAATCATATTAAATTTAATTTTTTAAGAGTTGTAATTTCCTTTGGAATTTCTTAAGATCTAGCTAAGATATGTGTAAACGTTTTTATTGCTTTCTATTTATGTAGTGCATTTTTTCCATTTTAATTAGGGCTTTGTATCTCATTTTAAGAACTCATTAGAAGCATTCATGGTGACTTTTCTAACAATTTTATATTTTTATACCAATGGTTGGTTGTACCATTTTTCTTTTTACATAACACATGGATAGATGATACAAATGTTAATGTATATTTTATTTATGTAATTTACTATTAAATTTTCTGTTTTAAATGCTATTGTATACATATAGAAATGGATGATAGCTTAACGAGTTAATTATTAGTTTAATGTGTTAGTCTATTTTTTTTTTTTTTCAATATGATTAAATATTTGGTTAATTTAATACAAAGGAATATAGAAAAGTTTACTCTTTTATCCTATAGCAATTCAAAAATTGAGTTTTAATTACTTCTAAATTTTTATCTATTTTTAAATTTCTACATTTTATATCATATTTCTAATAAATTAAAGAAAAAAACAATAAAGTTAATGGTTTCCAACAAAACAAAATTGCTTGGATATTTCTTTTCACCATACATGTATTTATTAAGGATCTAAAAAAGTTTCATATAATTTTTTTATCAATTAAATTGTAAAATGAAAATATATTATTTTTTATTTTTTTTTCGTTTAATAGAATTATTAGCTTCTTTTTTATTGAAATTTGATTGGAAATTGTAAAGGTGAAATACCTCTATATCGTCTTCTCCAGTGTAGCATTATCAATGTCATATTATTTGAGAACTTTAGATTTTTTCCATAACAATATATATATATATATATATATATATATTTTGGTTAATGATATTATAAAAGGTTTTCCTAGTATGATGGTAAAAGGTTTGTCAATATGGCACTTAATTTTGATAGGGGAGTTTTTGAACATTATTTTTTATAATTTTCATTGTTAATCTACATAATGTGTGTTTGATTTTGAAAAAATAACTATTACATAATTTATATGATATTAAACATTTTCCACAACTTCATTATATTTATTAAACATTTTCTACAACTTCATTGTATTTATCTTTTTATATATATATATAATCTCGTAATTTCCCTTATAAATTAGACAAAACTTAAATATAATATTATATAGGAAATAACTACTTTACAATAGTATCCTTATTTTTTTAAAAGATTTTATAAAACAAATTGATTGATGTCACTGAACTTACATTTTCAGAAAAACTTGTGTGATAAAAATATATTATCAACCCAATACAAGCAAAGAAGATGGCTATTAAAGATTGTTATTAAATCTAACCAGCATAGTTATGTTAATCCCAACCAAAACTAAATGAGATAAGTAGACTTTAACGGCCTCTGGAGTATTGGAAGTAGGGGTATCTTCCGAGTTATTCTCCAAAGCAACACCAAACAATCCATCTGATACTGAATTTTGTACAGGACTTAAGCAATTAGTGTGTTTTTAAAACGTGTGAAAGTATAGTTACATATTTTTTTGGTTGCAACTGTGGCAGAATCAGTGATGCCAAACGCATAGAGTTTGTTGTTCGATCCCGAACGCATGACATTACTACGGAAGTAAGGGAATATATGTTTGGTGCCGCTCACCATGCCATTTCTATGACCACGACCAGCCAAAACATACTCTCACTTACCATACCATTTTTATGACCACCATGCAACCAACTAGTACTCTCATTTATATAAAGACTGAGTGGTGCTCCTCATTTTCAAAGCTCTCTTGAGTGAGTGTATGTGTTTTATAATAAGGAAGTTAGTGTGAATTTTTAATGAAATTAGTTTTAGAATTTTTAATGCAACTACACATACTTCTCACACACCTGTTTTGTTTTTGACCTTGAATTGCTAAGACATACAGAACAATAAGAAGATCCTATTAGGGTTATTTGGTGTATGTGAAAGTATTATTTAGTAAATGGAATATGAAGTTCTCGGTAAACTTGAATAAGTATGATATACACAAAAAATACACAACAATAAGAAGATCCTATTCGCGTTATTTGGTGTATGTGAAAGTATTATTTAGTAAATTGAATGTGAAGTGCTCCGTCAACTTGCATAAGTACGATATACACAAAAATTGTGAGATAAGAATTATTGAATGTTTTGTTTTACCTTCAGTTCTTTCACCACTTGTCCATACACGTGGCACTCAGTCTAGATACATTTGGGCATATCATCTACTTGTTTCCAAGTGACGCGTGTCACCCTCCTCTCTGCGACACACCAACACAGTGACATTAGGTTACCACATTAGCTTCGGGAAAGCGTCCTCTCGAAAGTATTCTTGTTCAGCATCAAAATCGTCCTAGCACCAAAGTTGGCACCTTCTCCAAGCACGATTAAAGAGATTCTAGAGTTGGTGAGCAGGTAGACTTTAGGGGTGACGCTACAACAGTAGGACTTCCTAGATCGTAGATTGCGACCAGACCAATGACCACACTCCATTTCGGGGCCGCATCATGATAGGGCATTGAAATCCTTCAGTAGGTCGAAATCTAAACCGTGATATTGTGGGAGAGTGACATGGAGAAAGGTGGTGCATTTCAGACCCAAAGGCGGTATGGGTCCAAAATTCTTTCAACGACCCCAAATTCATGTGCTCATTCAACATCATATCCAATTGTAGCACGTGGTATCCCCCTAGTCAAGAGACCTCATCTCGATCTTGAGAAGATATCAGTTAATGGAAAAAGACTAATAGTTGAAACCCTGACTCACTTCATAAATAGAAGGCATGGAAGCCCTACTCGAGGAGACAAAACTGTCATTCCGAGGAAGATACATGCACAATCAGACATATAGGGTACACGGGTGGAAATATTTGGACAATATGGCTAGATCGGATCCAACTTCTAGCAGTTGTGGATCGATCTGAGCATAAATAGATCAATTTAAGATTTTATTAAGGGGTCGAATGGTTGAGCAGAGCTCCCTATTTTGCAATATTTTGATACCAGAACTGTTCTATGGTTATGTATGAGAGTTGAGACTTTCGCATTAATAAAAGTCATCTTCTTTCATCATCTCTTTTAAACTATGCTGAAACAGTCATGCATGGAGGATCGAGACAAGGGTTGTAGTTGTATTGTATTGTAGATTTGATTATAATTTTGTTGTGACCTATTCTAGTATCTTCTTATGTTGTTTTATTTCCTCTTATGTTGAAATGCTCGTGCATGGAGGATCCCAATGAGTTTTTGTAGTTGCATGGTAATGGAGGTTTCATTATTATGCTACTATGATATATTTCAGTATCTCAAACTTGAGTTCAAGAGTGCTCTTACACCTGAGTTTTTCTTCACCAAGTTGCTTGAAGGTCAGATGCTCATGGAATACTTGTCCACCTTTCTGAATAAGTCTTCCTTATGATCACATTTAACCTTAAACCCCTGACCAAAGTTAATGAGGACCTCATTTCCTTATGCATTGCTAGTCAAATCCCTATGTTAAAACGTTCTTGTACTGAGCTATGTCCATTTGACCTCAACTCATCAAACCTACATTTGCCAACATTTTGATGGGTATTGGGCTTATCCTCTTGCAATATGAGGGAAACTCTCAGTGATAACAAGATGGATGTTAAATTTACATTTATAAATGGAAATATGTAAAGGAAGTATTCATTGCAAATCCTAAGGTATTTCAACTTTCATAAAAACAAGATTGTGTGTGCAAATTGAAGAAATCCTTTTATGTTCTAAATCAAGAACCTAGATCTTGGTACTCAAGGCTTGACAAGTACCCATAACATGAAGGTTTCAAGAGAGGAAATGAAGAAAGTAATATTTACATCAAAAAATCAAATGGAAATATGATTGTCATTTTGTTCTATGTATATGATATCATTTTTGGAAGAAACTATGATGATCTCAGTCAAGGGTTTTCAAAAGAAATGAAAAAATAATTTTAATTTTCCATTGTAGGTGAGTTTTCCTTCTTCTTAGGTATGAAAATATCTCAGTCAAATAAAACATATTCATTTCTGATACAAAATATATTAAGGATATGTTAAATAAGTTCAACATGGAATACTGCAAGCGAGTCAGTACTCCAATGATTGCAGGGTGCAAGTTGAGTAAGGGTGAGGAATCACTAGAGGCATATCATACCATGTATAGATCAATGATTTGTAGAATTATATATGTGACTACATAAATGTTTGATGACATGCAAGCTACTAGATTGGTTGCAAGATTTCAATCTGCACTAAAAGAATCACATGTTGTGCCAGTCAAAAGAATTCCTAGATACCTTAAAGGAACAATGGATTTTGAATTATGGTATCCAAAGGGATAAGACTTTACCTTAACAACATATATTGATTTATATTGGCTATACAATGTTGATTAAAGGAAGAGCACACGTACATGAGCATTCATTTTCGGAAACTATTTAGTATCCTAATTAAGAAAGAAACAATATTCTATCTCCTTATCTATAGTATAAGCAGAGTACATTGAAACAACATCCTATTGAACACAAATTATTTGGATGAAGAAAGCATTGAAATACATTAAGGTAGAGTACAATCAACCAATTTCTATGTTATGCGACAACACCAATTCTATAAGTATTTCCAAGAATCCAATTATATACTCAAAGAAAAAACATAAATCAGAATTACTTGTTAAAATAGATTACATTGGAAAATAAATAGTTCTGGAAATACTTACAAGGATGTCCCTCGAGAATAGAAACTATAGGAAATTGTAAGACACAATAGTTGAGATAGCTAACAAAGTGGAAGTTTTTGACATTATGGGAAGAACCATTTACGATCTTAAATATCAAAATGAATCATATCGACGAAGACAATTGAAAAGGTAGTTTCCAATTTGGGAGCTCCAGATATTGATGCTCATCTGGAGGAACTTATCATTGATGGAATAGTTTATGGATTTCACGAACAAACAAGTGATGATGATTATGAAACATTGGATGTAACCTGAGTTACATGCATTCATAATTCAGTTGAAATTTGTGACCAATAAGGAAATTTGATGCCCATAATAGATTGACGACCCCTACCAGCGCATATCTCATCCATCGACAAGATCATTTGTTGAGAACCTTTGTAATTCTTGCTTACCCGATTCCTAGAAACATTAGGTTGACATAAGGGAATCCACCCAGAAAATGACACATTGAAGTAAGGTTTCATAGCAATCCAGGTATCGGGTGGGTGAAGAGAGATCCAATCTCCTTTTCACAAAGGAGATCAACGACTATTATCAGTTGTGCACATGTAAAATTATTACAGTTTAAAAGGGGAGGAGATTAGCATGAGGTGTGGATATGACCATTGAAAAAAAATCCAGATCAACGAATTTTATTAATTGCACATGGTCAACAAGTGTAGTAGTTAAAAAGGTTTGACCCCCCCCTCCCCTGCAATTTGGAAATGTGCACCATAAAAGAGGGAATGTGTCAAAATCTTGTTATTGAGGACCCTTTGTATTGGGATTCCAATCAGGTGTCCTTGAAATAAGTCTCGTGGTCCCATGCATTTGGCCCTATCGACATCGAGCTAAACCATTTAATAAAGGAAAATAATACCTTGGGGATTATACTCTATGAAATTATTTTCAAAGAAAGAGAATTCTCTAATTGGCTCGAAGAACCATTTGTGTTTGCACATAATGTAAAATAGGTCCACGTAAAATTAGTTATAACTATATATATATATATATATATATATATATATATATATATATAAATGACATTGATGGGAAATTAGGGTGTGTGTTCGTGGAGAAGATTAGCATACTTAAAGAGGATATGAGTTAATACATTCAGATGTGCAAAGAGCTGATGCATGCATATAGAGAACTGATAAAATCATGCTTACTATGGTGTAATGGTGTTATGGATTGAACATCAGCTCCTCACCGTAAGTATATGATGCAGGCACGCTCGCAAGCATGTCTGCTCACAGGATCTTCTCCTCTCTACTGGCTCAAGGAACTCTAATGTCCTTCTATTTCCCTATCGAGAAATTTTCACCCACAGAACTTTTCTCGCGATCCCCTCTCTTTTCACTCGGAGGATCGGACTTCATGACTTCGCGAGGTCTGTGGTCAAGAATTTTCACCCACATAACTTTTCTCGCAATCCCCTCTCTTTTCACTCGGAGGATCGGACTTCATGACTTCGCGAGGTCTGTGGTCAAGAATTTGGACTTTTGAATCCCCGACACCCAATAACCAGTCAACGCTGACTTCTTTCTATCGGGGTTTTCCCTATCGCGATTTTGCCACTCACGATATCAAGTAACTCAGTAATCTGTCTCCTGAGTCCTGGTATGCCGATTACCTGACACACACGCGAGCTGACTTTTCCACACTCTGTCACCCCGTCGAGATTTCGAACTTTGCTATATCACGAATCCTAATGTCAATGTTTCGGGCCTTCTCGCCATGAAACCCCGATAGCTCCTGCCACCTGTCCTCCACTCGCCGACTCTGCTGAGGTCCATGCTATCTTTTAACTTTTGGGATATCGCGTATCGCGATATTGGGATTTCTGATGAAACGTTTCCCTTGTCTCCAGGACTCCTGAATTGTCAAACCCCTACTTCTTCAGATCTTCCAACACGCGTCCCAAATGATGGGCGGTTCAGATCTAACCTCGGACTTCATCAAATGAAAAATCAAAGCCACTCACTCCTATGAACCCTGATGACCAAATCTCTGATCGAGAAACCAATTGGCACGTGGCTTACCTGAGATCCATGGCTATGATCCCTTCATTGTTGCGAGACTCAAAAGGGTCTCGAGCTTTTGACTTCTAAACCTCCGATATACCGATGAATCCTAGTTCCTTCCACCTATCCCAACAGATGGACGACTCTGAGMTCGTCGGGATTTCCACGATGGATTTGCTGATCTCTGGTCCATGGGATCCCTGATTTCCCGMACTCCGACGCCTCAATATTCCAATGCTTCTCGGAGTTTCCACTCTGCTCACGAAGACTWAAATCGTGTGAAACTCCTGCCAAATTGGACGATTGACGGGTAACTATCTGATGATCCAACGACTCACAATCCCTAGAGATTGAACTTCGGATGTAGTCRTAACCTCCCCACTTCTTTGGCGTATCTAAMGGCTGGAGGGACTCCACAAATCCCCTCCACAAGATCCTGGYCATCCGTCTTCTCCTCCTCGATACGTTCACGAAGTGAACCCAGGATGCCTTCCTAGACTTAATCAACTGTGTCCGAAACCTCCATCTCCTTGAGTCACTCTATATGATCCAAGTCTTTTTAATACCTTCAATAGCTTCAAAGGATTTATCCCTCCTGAGCTTTCTCACGACTCTGAGTCTTAGAGAAGATTCTTGCACGCACTCCTTGCGGCAACTCTCAGACACTTCCAAGTGCTGAATACCTTCGACTCTGTGCACTCCTGCAGCAACAGTCCTTCAATACTCCACTCAGATTCAAAACTGAGACTTTCCTTAGACTGCACACTCCTTGCACGGCTCCTATAACCCAATTTCACTTCTGGGTGAACGAGAACAAGAGTTAAACTATCTGAGCCTTCTGTCAACACACTCCTTGCGGATGACTTCAACTCAGACTTCAATATCAACACATGAAATCATATAAACAGCATACCAACAAATGCATAATAGGAAGTAAACATCTATGAGCATATCAATCAACATACATACACAGAGAATAACACAACACCATGAATTTGAATCAATTTCCTTCTATTAATTCAAGACCTGTACATGGGTGTTCTTACACAGCTCTCTGCATGCTCTTCTTCTCAATTCTCATAATTATGTTACAATGCACAATGAGGGTGTCTATATCCCGTTTCCCTCTTCCCTTCTAAAACTATCTAATCTAATATTAAATTCTATCTACCTATTTCATCTCAACATAAATGCATGTATCTACCTCAGACGAGAGCGTATGGCTCGAGGTATGATTACAATATGCAAGTGTGCCTCATCTTAATGGCACCTTTAAGATGGCGCATCAACTTCAAGGTGTTTTCAAAATTTGTGTTAGCTTGTCCATCTATTCACTTGCATTCTACGCTGGCTCACTTGTCGTGAGAGATGCTCCTGCATCAGTATATTATCCTAAGTTTTGGACATTGCACTTGGAGGGATATCATCATTAAAAAAATATGAAGAGAATATTTKCAATGATGCGATAATCATTATAACTTTTCTAAATGGTTGAATGGTGGCATCTTGATTTCAATATTGCAATTTCCTCAATATGATCCTTCCATTAATATGAATTAGCAAGCATAAAGAGATTTGTATTGTACAAATGTTTTAAGACTATTTGCAACAACATTGTTTTGGTAGAAGGATTCTATGTTTGATAGAAATAATTTAGAGGAATACATTGTAGAAGATATGACCCTATAATGAGAGCTTTGTATATAAGCAACTTTTCTCTGGAGATTTCAAAAATATTTTCTTAGATTAAAATGGATAAGATAAATGAAGCTCGACAATTTTAATGAACAAATGCAAAATTAAGCGTGGCACAGTGGAGTAAGGAATGATTGAGTGAGTGCTCAATCCACAGGTTGGTTCTTGAATTCATTGAGTTGGTATTCAAGAGGATTGGTATCCTCATCTACTTGTAGGTTGGTTCTTGAATTCATTAAATTGGTGCTCAAGAGGATTGGTGTCCTTATCTAATTCAAGATTGGTGCACGAAGTCATTGAGTTTGTGCTCAAGAGGATTGGTATCCTCATATACTTGTAGGTTGGTGCCTGAAGTCATTGAGTTGTTGCACAAGAGGATTGGTGTCCTTATCTACTTGTAGGTTGGTTCCTACAGAGGATTGGTGTCCTCACATGCAGTTGCTTACAAGTAAATTGGCATTTATTGGTGAAATATTTTCAAGTGGTTTTCTCCCGATCTAGGTTTCCACCTCAAATATATGTGTACACTAAACATGTTAATTAATATTGTGATATATGTTCACTTTACTTATGATATGTTTATTTTGAATTAAAATATAAAAGTGTTTGAAGCAATTTTTTAGAGAAAAAGAAATTAAATTGTCCAGTATTGATTAACCCCCCCTCAGTACTATTAAATATTTCAACACAATTGTATTAAAAAAACACATATACAACTTATTATAGTGAAACTTTAATCGTATTTAAAATTTTGATTAAATTAGATTTAAATATTATTTCAAAAATAAATTAAATTTAGTATTNAAATTAAATTGTCCAGTATTGATTAACCCCCCCTCAGTACTATTAAATATTTCAACACAATTGTATTAAAAAAACACATATACAACTTATTATAGTGAAACTTTAATCGTATTTAAAATTTTGATTAAATTAAATTTAAATATTATTTCAAAAATAAATTAAATTTAGTATTTGTTGTAAAGGCGTTGAAATGGACTTTCTATAGTCCACTATGAAGGACATGTGTATTTCCATTTTAATAGACATCTTGATAAAAAATATCTCTTATATATATATATATATATATATATATATATATATATATATAGAGAGAGAGAGAGAGAGAGAGAGAGAGAGAGAGAGAGAGAGAATAATTAAAAGTAGAAAATTATTTTCATTAATAGGTTCTTTCTACCTCCGATAATGATAGATGCTTAATATTATGAGGTTGACATGTGGCATTTAAAAAAATATTAATAAGAAAACAATAATTTCAATGTGGGTTTCTTTGTCCCCCTGTTTTAATATCGTCTTGATATATAATAATAATAATAATAATAATATATTTTTAACGTCACTACCAAGACACACCAAATTGGTGTATGAGACCCCCTTTGTTGTGGGACAAGGGACCCCCTCCCCCCAACGTTTTGATTGGTAAAGTCTACGAAGGTATACATACCCTACCCCCCTCTGTATATATATAGCAATTGAAAGTTGACTTTTGGCATTTAAAAAAATTGGCATCTTTATGCCATGCCAACTCTAGTTGTCGGTGGTTTTGGCGAGAGTTTGAAGAAATTTTGGGAAGCTTCTTGTCATCCATGTCATTTATCTTGTTCTTTTACATTAATTACATAATTATATCCATTCTCTCAATGGGGTAAATACATGTTTCTATGAGGAGGATAGGATAGGGTGTCTTACCTTTAATTTTGATATTATTAGTTGTAAAATTCTTTTTGATTTTCTTTATATTTCTCAAGGATTTTCTAGAGATACTACATCCCTAGAATTAACCTCCACATAAAATGACAAGTGTGATGAGACTCTCAAAGAGGATTTTTTGCTTATTCCAAAGCCAAAGGTATACTAATTTACAATTATTTTCAAGCCCATAATAAAACTCTCACCCTCCATTTATCCTTTTTGCAATGTTATAGTTCAAATAGAGTTTGTGATGAATATGAAAGAACATTCTCGAAGCTATTGTTTTCATGTACGGAATTATCATAGGTGATATTTCTAGAGTTAATTATCATAACTTTCAGTTTTTCGAGTGTTCACAACCATACTCAGACCAGAGAAAAATTCCTTGAGGATTCTTGGTTTCTTAACAAATTTATAAGGACTCCTCTCCATAAGAAGAATATCATCAGCATAAAAAAGAAGGATTATGACTAACCAATGAGAGTCGAGCTAACATCTTCCAGACATTCTTTTAACTTGTCTATGTATATGCCAAAAATAGTAGGGGACAAGGGACGACCTTGTTTGAATATTATATTACAGATGATTTTTTCTGACCAACCCTTAGTGCTCCTAAACCTAGAAAAAACATTCACATACAACCTTACCACAACAAATTTCAACTTGAAAGTAACTTTTAACTCTTCTATCATATTCCAAAGGTTAGTCTAGGGTACTATGTAAAAGGATTTTCTAAAAGCAATGAAACAATAAAGGAAATTGGTTTTATTATTGTGACACTGGTCTCCATTGATCATAAGCATAATAAGGTGGTTCAGAGTTGAAGGAGAGCCTCTGAAACTTGCCTGGCCTTTAGCTCATTTTATATGTATTTATAGCCATGTGATGATCTTATTTTCCAAAATACTTTCATACAACCTTCCTAAAATTGGTCTAATCATAATGGTCCTATAATTAGAGGGATTGTTTTTATCTCCATTTTTTAAAATAGGTAAAATGAGGCTTTGAGTCTGGGTTTTAGGAAAGCCATGATTGAGTGCTAAATTGAAGAGATTATGTATATGGGGGATGATAATAGGCCGTCCAATTTTTAAGATCTATCCTTCATAACCTTTTACGTCCTTAGCTTCCCCTTTTGCAAGTCACTCAACCGAAAAATTTATATCTTCTATAGAAAAGCTTCATCATGTGTAAAAACATTTGAAATGTTGTCCATGACAATACAAAATGGTTTTTAAGGTTACATTGTCTCAAGGGAATCATATTATTTTTTTAAGTTTTATGAGTTAGAATTTTCCTCTAGAATTTCTTAGGATCTAGCTAAGATATGTGCAAAAAAATTTCTTGCTTTCTATTTATGTAGTGCATCTTTTCCATTTTAATTATGGCTTTGTATATTATTTTAAAAACTCATTAGAAGCATTCATGATGACTTTTCTAACAATTTTACACTTTTATATCAATGGTTGGTTATGCCATTTCACCTTTTACATAACACAGGGACAGATAATACAAATGTTAATGTATATTTTATTTATGTAATTTACTATTATTTTTTTTGTTTTTAAAAGCTAGTGTATATATAGAAAGGGATGATAGATTAAAGAGTTAGTTGTTAGTTCAAAGAGTTAGTCTAATTAATTTTTTTCAATATAATTGAATGTTTGGTTAATTTAATATAGAGTATAGAAAATTTTACTCATTTATCCTATAGCAATTCAAAAAGTGAGTTTTAATTACTTTTAATTGTTTATCTATTTTTTAATCCGTACATTTTATATCAATTTTTTAATAAACTAAAGCAAAAAATTAATAAAGCTAATGGTTTCCAACCAAGACACATTCCTTGGATTTTTCTTTTCACCATATATTTATTAAATTTTTTTAATTATATTGTAATTGAAATACAATATTTTTTAATTTTAATTTAATAATGTTATTGGTTTCTTTTTCATTGGAATTTGATTGAAAATTGTAAAAAAAATAGCTTTAAGGTGAAATACCTATATATCATGTTCTCCACTATAGCATTATCAATGTCATGTGATTTGAGAACTTCGATTTTTTCCATCAACATTATGTTTATATATATGAACATCATATATTTTGGCTAGTGATATTATAAACGGTTTTCTAGTAATACGGTAAAAGGTTTGTCAATATGGAACCTAGTTTTGATGTGTGAATTTTTAAATATCATTTTGCTTCATTATTCTTTATAATTTTCACCATTAATTTAGGTTTGATTTTGGAAAAATAACTTTCACATAATTCATATGATATTAAACATTTTCTACAACTTCATTATATTTAAAGTTTTTTTTTTAATAAATTTTTTTAATTTCTCTTATAAATTAGACACAACTTAAATATAATCATATAGGAACTAACTACTTTACAACAGTGTCTGTATTTTTTATTTTAGTTTTATAAAACAATTTGATCGACTTACATTTTAAGAAACACTTGTATAATAAAAATATATTATCAACCCAATACAACCAAATAAAATGGTTATTAAAAATTGTTATTAAATCTAACCAACATAGTTATCTTAATCCCAGCCAAAACTAAATGAGATAATTAGAGTTTAGCGTAGTCGGGAGTATTCGAAGTATGGGAAACTTAGGAGTTATTCTCCAAAGCAACACCAAACAATCCATGTGATACTGAATTGTGTACATGACTTAAGCAATTAGTGTGCTTTTAACTGTGGCAGAATCAGTGATGCCAAACGCATAGTGTTTGTTGTTCGATCCCGAACGCATGAGATTACTACGGAAGCAAGGGAATATATGTTTGGTGCTGCACACCATACCATTTCTCTGACCACGAACAGCCAACACATACTCTGACCACGAACAGCAAACTCACGCATAGCGTTAGTTGTTACTTGTGGATGACTTTACTACGGAAGTAAGGGCATAAGTGTTTCTTGCGGCTCACCATAAGTGTTTCTTGCGGCTCACCATAAGTGTTTCTTACGGCTCACCATACCATTTCTATGACCATGACCAGCCAACACATACTCTGACTTACCATACCATTTTCATGACTGTCATGGAGACAACTCGTACTCTCATTTATATAAAGACCGAGTGGTGCTCCTGAGTTTCAAACCTCTCTTCAGTGAATGGATGTGTTTTATAATGAAGAAGTTAGTCTGAAGATGGTTTTTTTCGATTGTTTTGATGCCTCCAACAACACCCTAAATGTGAAGATTTCGATTTAGATTGATTTTGGAGACTGTTTAACGCAACCAGTGATCGAGTGGTATGACAACCCTGCTTTGTTGTAACGTCGTAGTTGTGTCGGACATTGAAATGGGTAGGATTGGAAAAAAAATGGATTCCACGGCAGTTTTCTCTCATTTAAATTCATTGTGATTGCAGAGGGTCGTTTCATTCACGTCCCACTTTCTACGGGGAAACCCACCGTTACCTATCTTATCCAATTTTAGAGTTCAGAATGGTTGGTTGATCAATTCATTGGAAAAAGATATTATGTAAAACCCAGTATGGTGCAGCGTATAAAGTTGATTGGCAATTCAAAAATATGGTATGTAAAACATAGTATGGTACAATTTTTTTTGAAACTATTTTTTTTTACATTTTTATTTTATTTTTTTAGGTTATTTAAATATTTAACTATTGATAATAGGCACATTTAATGGTTAAGAATATGTGTTTTTTCTGAAGAGGTCACAAGTTCGAATCCAAAGGAAGGTAGGGTATGTATGCTTTTGTAGACATTGGGCGGAGGGTGGTCCCTTGTCCCACAAGCAAAGGGGTCTCATACACCAATTTGGTGTGGCTTGGTTGTGACCTTAAAAATGGATTATTATTATTATTATTATAATAGGTTTTTAGTGCTTAATCAATTTTGTATGCACAAGATTAAACATTGATGGAATATTCTTAGTCGTCCCAATAAGTTAATGGTTGTGATTTCAACCACTAAATACCTCACTATTATAAAGGCATCCATTTACATGTTTATTTCTCTACTTTTACTTGATCATATTTAAAATTTACTATGCTGACTAGTTGATTGCCACGTCTGAGTGATTAACAAAGATTAAGGTTTTGTTACAGAGCGAGAGATGTGAATCAACGTTTCATTTTCTGGGCCACCTGAAACCTTTTGAAGTTCACCAACCACGAGTTTGCCGCTCTGCTAGTTATTTAATATTGAAAATTCTTGAAGAATTTCCCGTGTTGGAGTCGATCCACCGCGCCCTCTAAGAATTTGGATAGATGTTTTCAAGAAGACCCTCATGATCTGGGACGTCACCTCTCTCCTGGTGCAGGTAGAATTAATCTCCTGCGAAGGAGAAGGGCCATCGTCGTTGCTCGAGCTACATAATGGTCACCGCCACTTTTTTGGGGGCAAGTATCTGGTTGCCTTTTTTTTATTCAATTGAATTAAAGGCAACTTTCTAACACATATATAGTGAAATAAGGCTCGAATCCATTACAACAATATACTCATTATGAGCTCAACGTGTCATTTATGAGAATTGAACCTCACAAAAGATAACAATCATTCTTCCCATCCCAAACATCTAAGTTAAACTCAATTAACTAAAATTTATACTATTTCTCGATTTGTAAGTATACTATTTACTCAAAAGTCATGCTAATCTTCACTTTACTCGAAAGACTCAATCTTCTCTATATTGGAAAATATACCCAATATCCTCTGTATTGGATGATATAATATTATTTTTAATATTTGACAACCTCCTCCATATTAAACTATAGAGTACTCTCTACCCATTAAATATTCTAAATGTACCCAGTGAATATTAAACTATAGAGTACTCTCTACCCATTAAATATTCTAAATGTACCGAGTGAATATTAAACTATGAAGTGATGTCTACCGAGTAAGTAATCAAAATGTATATTTAAATATTAAACTAAATAGTGCTTTCTACCCAATAAATAATCAAAATGTATATGTAAATATTAAACTAATATTAAACTATTGAGTGGTATTTATCCAATAAGTATTTAAAATATATATGTAAATATTAAACTATACAGTTTTCCCTACCCAATAATAAAAATGTATATGTAAATATTGTGTCTTATAATTAATTATAAATGATTATAATTGTTGTAATTTTTTTCTTATTATTATTTTTTGAATAAACAAATTATTATAAATATATTTTTATATTATGTTCAAGGTTAAGATTTTGTATATAAAATGTAGTGTGTTAAAATTTTAAATACACAATTTGTTATAAATATATTTTTGAAAACTATGTTCAACATTAAGATTTGGTATATAAAATGTTGTATGTTAAAATTTTAATGATATAAATGAATGTTTCTACATCTTCTTATTCTAGAGATAGATATGTTGTTCTAGAGATATGTTGTTGTAAAACAATGTGCAAGATATTGCATTAATAAAAATACAATACATTTAGTATACTTTGCACATTTACTCAAGCTACTTAACGAGAAACATCAATATAGTTAAAATAATAAATTTAAGACTTGAATGGCATGTAAGATGCCATTGGTTTTATGATTAACACTAGCGAGCATCATTTGTTGAACTTAGAGATTATATATATCCATTTGAATAATCTTCAATAACTAATGATAGAATGCAAA
>JASDQU010100217.1:149949-173540 GCA_032191745.1 Picea mariana | reverse complement strand
TTTTTGATATTATGTTCAAGGTTAAGATTTTGTATATAAAATGTAGTGTGTTAAAATTTTAAATACACAATTTGTTATAAATATATTTTTGAAAACTATGTTCAACATTAAGATTTGGTATATAAAATGTTGTATGTTAAAATTTTAATGATATAAATGAATGTTTCTACATCTTTTTATTCTAGAGATAGATATGTTGTTCTAGAGATATGTTGTTGTAAAACAATGTGCAAGATATTGCATTAATAAAAATACAATACATTTAGTATACTTTGCACATCTACTCAAGCTACTTAACGAGAAACATCAATATAGTTAAAATAATAAATTTAAGACTTGAATGGCATGTAAGATGCCATTGGTTTTATGATTAACACTAGCGAGCATCATTTGTTGAACTTAGAGATTATATATATCCATTTGAATAATCTTCAATAACTAATGATAGAATGCAAAAGTGACTTCAAGGATGGAGATTCAAAAGCAAAGGAACAAAAAGATATGAGAATAAGGGAAGGGTGTTCATGTGTAAGAAAATATATTCAACAAATTATACTAATATAGTACTTGGAATTTAATCTAGGAGTATAAGGGAGTCTTCAGACATGCGCACATGTCTAGAGTCGAAACACCCATGTCATCCATCTAAGCTAACATGAAGAGAAAACGAGGTTGTGAAGTCGTGATGTCAGCTATTAAGAAGAATATTTGATCTACTATTTCTTTGGATCAACATAAGGAAATACACTCAAAACTTATAGACACAAAGTAGTGCATTATGTGGTACAAAAAAGAATCGGGAACTATATAACCTAGTGCACAGACTAAGATGATAAGTTACAATGTTATCAAAAAATAAAAAATTAACTTAAGAGATATAATAGAAAATAACACTACATCTTAATATACAATAGAAACTAATAAGACATTATTTAATATTCAAAGCTCTCTTCAGTGAATGAATCTGTTTCAAAGATGGTTTGTTTCGATTTTTTTATGCCTCCAACAACACCCTAAATGTTAAGATTTCAATTTATATTGATTTTGGAGACTTTTTAAAGAAACGAGGGATGGAGTGGTATGAGAACCCTACTTTACGGAACAGTGTGTGAGAAGCTTGTAATTGTAATCTTTTGTTGTAACGTCATAGTTGTGTCAAACATTGAAATCGGTAGGATTGGAGAAAAATGGATTCCACGACAGTTTTCTCTGATTTAAATTCATTGTGATTGCAGAGGGTATAAAAAGTTGTTGTGCAATATCTTCCAAATGCTTTGTTGAGCAATCCATTGGAAAACATATTATGTAAAACATATATGATACAGTGATCGGTACTCCAAGTACATTTTTTATGATGGGTTTCTTTTTAAAACTACTCTTTCCATGACATTTTATTTTTATTTTTGCAGGTCATTTAAATATTATGTGTCATATGTGTTTTTGTTCATTTTTATTGTAAATACAAAGGCATTTCATGTACAACATAAAATTATTATGAAAATGCATTTAACACAACATCATCAAACTGCTTCAAATGGAATACAACACCATTTAAAACATAAACATAGTTACCTTTTTTTTTGTAAATAAAAGAAACTATATATTATCAACAATGTTTTTCATTACATTGCCTATAGTATGCCACGTGTCCTCCCACAACAGGAAACCAGGCCATGTGGCCTTAAAAAAAATTGTGATTGTTTGATGTGTTATAGTATGAACAAAATTGTAGCCATAAACTGGTCTCCATGACCGACTAACATACATCATAAGGTAGAGAGTTTGCCAATCTTTTCATAATTGACAAAACTAGAAAGAGAACAAAAACCTGGAGGAGCTAATCCATATGCAAACTCGGGATTCCATGAATGTTGTAAGATGGTATGAACTTTTGGCCACAATTCGTGCATCATTTGTTTGTTGGAGCTTCATTCATGGCGTCAAATAGGAGGTCCATTTACATGCTAAGAATTTTTTGATTGTGCGTCTGGTCATCAAGATTCTGCTAGATATAAAAAATGAGGTAACTATGTTCATCCAAGAGTCGAAGAGGGGAGAGTAGAGGTGGATCCTCCTCAGAATATTCATCCATAGCCATCGATGGTTCTCCACCTGCCAACTAGGAGGAATATCTTCCTCCACAATACATCCACTAGTGCCAAAACTGTGAACTTGTGTGTGGACTCTAAGAGGGGCGATTTCAGGATGGAAACTCATGGGAGGAGTATGCTCCTTAGGATTGGGAGTTTCCTCTTCGACAGGGAAACTGTCGAAGTCCATTGTAGGATTGGAGGGGGTGGTGAGGGTTGTTGAGGCAATTCTGGCCAGTTTTGGTGCGGGTCGAGAGTGCTTGTGGTAATTAGAGTCAACTGAGAGGGGTCAAGCCTATTGCTTCTGGATAAGGCACTGTAATACAATGGTCCCCTTCTAGATTTTTCCCTCTCTCTTTTCATGGCGTAGGGATTCTGGCTAGTACTGTGAAGGAATACCAACAGAAGAGTAGTAGTGGGTGTAAAGAGGTGTGAGAGCATGAAAGAGCCGAGGAGAAAAAGAGTTTGCAGAAATGGTAAAATGGGAGAGCGCCTTGCAAATTGACAGGGATGGTTGCCATGAAAGTGGAGGTGACAACTCTCCTAGGCCTGGTACCTAGCTTTGTACGCCCAACCTGGTTTGTGCAAGGGGCCATTAAACCTGCAAGGATATCCCAGTGCACTACCATAACTCCAGGCTTAGTGCAGGTCATTCAAATGGAATGGGAGGGAGGTTGTCCATTGGAGTTAATAACACTCGTTGCTTTGAGTTTCCACCTTTCGACCACTAAGGGCCACTTGTCACCCTATTTGGGAGCTTAATTGATTACCTTGATATAACATCTTGCACATAGTTTCAATTTTGAAAAGCACCAAATAAGAGGTTTCAACTTCTTTCTATGTCTCAATTCTGCCTATATCCAATCAATGTACACAAAAAAATGACCAAACACTAAGTAAGATGCATGTAATGATGCCAAGATAGCTACAATCTACATGAAAAGGAAAAAAGTAATTCACATGCAGATTGAACTCACCACTCAAAAATCACTACTAATGAAAATAATCACTTTTAGTGAGATGAGTAGAATTTCCAATATTTAAAAGACTATCAATAATAAAGTCAAAGCCAATGAGAACAAATGAATATAAAATTTGTAGTATTTTAATTATTAATAAGATTTTTACTCTTTCAAAAAATCACTGTTTTTAACACATATTCACTCTTTTATACTTTTATAGAACTTTTTAATGCAACTGCACGTACTTCTCACACACTTATTTTGCTTTGAAATTGAATTGCTAAGATATACACAACAATAAGAAGATCCTATTCCGGTTGGGTTATTTGGTGTAATGTTTTTTTTTACCTTCGTTTGTTAACCTATACCCATAATCTTTAGTAATTATTACTTTATTAGTTATAATGTTAGATGTTTTCTTTTTTCTACTTTGTTCTAAAAATACAATGATGAAGCTTAATATGTTTCAACATTATACTAACAAAATTATGTTTTCTGATGCTATGATTTGTTAGAATTGGTTCTTTCATAATATGGATTTTAGAGATAGAATTGTTGCTTACTTTTTACATATTAAATTATGGATTTTAGGAAATCTCTAAAAATAGTAAAAAACCTAAATACTTCGTAGGATAGTCCAAATTTGTGAAAGTTAGCCATTAAATCTCAATCATAAGCATTTGTTTTCTAATAAAAACGAAGAAAAATTTAAAAACGATTTTTACACACCTCAGCAATGATTCACTTTGTCTTCCCTAGGAGTGCTTGCATTTATTATTTCCTTGTCGATATTCTGTCATTGTTTTAATATGCATAATTGAGCCGTATTATCAACAATCATTAGTAGGAATTAGATGTTCATATTTTCATCCAATTCATTGTACTAACTAGCAAATCTGAAATCTTAAAAATTCAAGATGAATTGTAGCAAAAGTACATAGTAACTATAACATCTCACTCTTGCCCTCCTTGAGATAACTTATTCTTTAAGGACACTTTCTTGCAAGTGATCCATATTTTTATACTTTTGGGCATTTGATTATGATTATGAGGCATTATGGATAAGAAGACATGTTATTTTGTTGTATTGATATAGACAGATTTTATTGACTTGGTTCTCCTGAGTGTGAAGGATTTTGGACCTCGAGGATGCAAAGGCATCGATGAAAAAATCAGACTCCGGATCGATTCAAGGAGTGAACTATTGGGGTTTGATTGTTGTATATATATGACTTATGTGCATCTGAATAGATGTTATCATTATGGATTTTATTTTTGACATGATTCGTTGATGGTACATCCTGACAATAGCTTGCCGACCAAACTCACATGTAGAATAGAGGGGTCACACACGATAACCATAGACATTGAGGGATAGTTGTGGACAATAGCCCTGCCACAGCCTACTTGCAGTTCTGTCATGGCTCCAACTGTAAGTTAACGATTACCTAGCTCAAGAAGACCCACGATGCTATGAGCACAGACTACGATAGTTGCTCCCAATGATTCAAAGGGGCATGCAATAAGACCAGAGCCTTATTCCGTAGAGGTCTTTAGTCTCCCAAAAGATCACCTAACAGAGTATTGACTCCAGGGGTTTTTTATGTCTACCAAGTCAGTGAAGATGTGAGTGGAACCCTTGGAGCATGTAGTGCATCCTGAAGGGCACGTCGCGCAAGAAAAACAGAATGAGGCGAGTGGCACCCTTGGACCACGTAGTGTGTCCTGAAGGGCACGTTGTGCAAGGGAAACATAATGAGGCGAGTGGCACCCTTGGAGCACCTAGTGCGTTTTGCAGGACACGTCACATTGTTAAATAATAAGTGATTAAACCTAGGTGGCCTTGGAACGAATAATGTGATAATAAAGATTTAAAAACAATTTTCCTAATAAAATGTCGCCCAGCCTAGGAAAATAAAATCTAGGTCTAAGTGATACCCCTGGTAATATATATATATATATATATATATATATATATAATACTGATAATCATCATTAAACATGTGACGAGAAAGGGGTAAGCCATTCATTTAATTTATAAAAAATCAAATTACTTTGGGGATTACATTTTTAACAAAAAGAGAAATAATTGTTTTGTTACTTATGCTAATTAAAAATTTATTAATTAAAAAAAGAGAAAGGGGAAAGAGGTAATTTCCTACACTTTCTAATTTGAGTTTTAGATAGAAAGGGAAAGAGGGAAATTTAAAAGAATTAGGAAACTAAGGGAAAAAGGGGGAAACATAAAGAGAAAGGGAAACATAAGGGAAAAAGTACAATGATTAACTTAGCAACGAATATTGCCTTTAAGGACTTTCTAAATTGAACTCAACTAATAAATTAGTAAGGGGGGTAAGTCATTAAAATGTGTAAGGCAATATAGGGACACCTAGCAGCGATTTTAGGAAAGTTTTTAGGTGGTTGAGGGAAATAGGAATGATTAAATAATTAATGAAATTAATTTCTAGTGCAAAGAAGGGGATGGGTGACACATGTACGGGGAAGATTTTTCTGAATTAAATTTTGAACAATAAATTAAATGGGAATTTGGGAAATAATTGACTTGGAAATTCTATATAAAGGAGGGATGAGGAGGAGGAGGATGGATCCTCTCTATTATGCGTAAAGTTACGCTGCATAATTTTAGACTTGACTGACTTATCTTGTGGGAGTTGGGATACCCATCTCAGTGAGGAGTGGTAGATTGGCCTTGGGAGGTGAGCTGGGAGCTAGTTGTTCGTTGGTTTAGTGTGCGCAACCCCTTTTCAGCTTGGGGGACTAGGGGGGAAGAAGAGTACCCCTAGCGTTGGCTGGGAGGTACCAGTGAAGTCTCGTCAGTTGGCAAGCGAAGCTGCACAGAGTGCGTGGGACAATGAATCAGAGCTATCATCTTGGGCTACGGTACGCTTGCTTTTACTCTGCATGGAAAATTATTATGACCTTATGCTTTCATTTATGTACTTTTAACTATGTAAAGAAGGTGTTTGATTTAGAATTTTAATTGAGAGCTTAAATTCCCCATAGTCTTGAGCTCATTGCTTGACTTGATTCCGTTGGCATTTGATTCCTGAATGTTGTGACCATCCTTTTGGTTTTGTTGATTTGTGTGAAGAGCTGAGATTTTTACTTCATCCTCATCCCTAGTTTGTTAGTCCATGCCTGAGCAATCGGTCAGGAGCTGAATCGACGGTTGTCACGTCGATGCATAGTGACCTATAGATTCTAATGCCCTTCTTTTTTGTGCGTGGATGATGAGCGAAGGATGCATTTCCCAGTTGTCTACCCCTGTTGATTGTTCTTCGTTGATTGATGGTCATTACGCCTTCTTGTGTTTAGTAATTATGTCATTGTTATCATTTCTATCCCTTGCTTTTTAACTTTTCATTTTACCTACGTCTTGATGGACGAGTTTCTTATCTTTTTACTCTGAAATTTTATTCCTTACAAACTGGCGAATTTTCACTCTTCCATTTAATACCTTGATTGTAATTTTTCCTCTGTAATTTCATTGTGTTTTAAGGTGAATTACCTTGTGTTTTGACCCATCTCACTAGTGATTTTCCCATGCATTTTAATCCGTTTTAAGGGAAATTTTTTCCCTATGTTTTCATACATCTGGCATGCATTTGTTCTCTGCACTTCAACACACTCATCCAAAAAATTTTGGACTCTAAGTTCTAATATATTCCTGGATAGTTTATCTCTATGTTTAATGCACTCTGTGGTGATTATACTCTACGTTTTTCTCACTTCTCAATGGAAAATTTACCCTGCAACTTTACTTGGCGTTTGTATTGTATATGGTAGCATTTTCTCTCCTGTGTAATGGTAGAGGTTAATATTTTTTACTGTGAATCGAATGGTTTGCACAACAAATTCATCTCTTTATTTCACACTACCAAATCCATGATCCTTTACATGCAAAATTACCTTTGTTTTACATTTACATAAATGCGATATTTCATTAACAAATTCAGCACCCTTTTTATGATAAAACTTAGTCAACCTTCACAAATTAAACCCAGTGATTTTGAGGTTAATACTAAGAAATTTGTCAGCATTAGAACTCAACAATTGAATGGTAAAGACAGTGAATTAATGGTGGTCACTTCAGTTTAATTACATTGTAATTATCAATACAATTTTCCTTATGATTATGGATATATTAATGTTGATGTGTTGATCAGTGTTTATATGTAACCGACAACAATTTTAGTTAATAGACTACATGTTTTTATAAATGTTTTACAACAATATTTAATGAAAGAAAAAATTCATTGTGTACCTGCGTTTTTACCTACCTATTGGCTACGAGTTAAACTTTTATTTACTACGAGTTTAACCTTGTTTTGTCTACGATTTCCCATGATAAAATCAACGAATTACTTATATTCAACGTTTTTTATGTAATTTTATATGTCTAAATAGATTGAATAGTTTTGAACAATGATGTATACATTAACTGGCAGCAAAACGTTTTGAACAAATAACACTGTCACGTTTTTGACTGAAAACGTTAGCACATAAATGATGGTTGAGAGTGGTTTCGTGTGATGGTTGTTGCATTTAAATTCTTGGGAATGAAATTATTAACCCGTATGAGTATAATTTCCTTATAATTGCTATAAGTGTGTGTATGTAGATTTTGGATAGTGAACCATTAATAAATAGCAATTTTTAGATTCAGGACAGCGAACCATTCGTAAATAGAGAACCATTAATGGATAGCATTTTCATTTGAGAGCATTATCCTTATTAGCCTTCCTTGGTTAAACAATGAACCTTTAAAGGGTAGCAATGTAATTTAGACAACAATACTATTAATGGAAGGCATTTTAACATTTTGATAGTGAACCTTGTTTACAAATTAGATAGCGAATTCAGTTAGCGATTCTCCTTGCCATATTGTTTCATGATTTCTTACTAGATAGCGAATTCCATTTAAAAGACATTTTTTTTTTAATAGTTTAAAAGAGATGTTCCCTTTTGTTTCCATTTAATGTATAGCGAACCCATCCTTAGGAAACTATTTATAATTGTTTCAGTTTTTACTTTTAAAAGACAACAAATTATATTTAAAGACAACAAATATATTCACTTAAGATAGCGGTATTGTTCAGTTTCAATTGTGAGATAGTTGGATATTAGTGATTTAATTGAGCAAGGCATCTACCGCTTCGATACATTAACAACTGATTCACTTTTAGATTAACTTTTTAAGGTTGCTCAATGCATTGATCGCCCCTAATGGGTTTTCCTTACGTAAATCTTATTTGTTTGATGTTAAGTACTGGGATCATCACCTCATAGCATCCTTAAGGGATCTCCCAACAAGGATTTAGATAAGGACCTATTGGAATTTGGATGTATTTCTGTAAGGTTATTGCATCGATGGATTATCTGTTGGGATGAAGGGTTGGAATGTGTCTGGTTGCACATGGGTCCCTAGTGTGCCACCCTATGGTGGCCACATGATTTCTTGAGATTGGATCATTGTGTGCATGGATCAAGACGTGGACACAACATCCTGACTTAGGATCGCACCCCACACAATGTGGTTGATTGCTATTGCTTTTATGGTGGTGCATGTTTGTAACTTTTGTGTTGAACTCTCGTTGACCGGGAGGGTTCTACTTATGGGTCATCGTAGCTAATGTGTCGGGTTGCTGATGTTATCCTTTTTCTTGTAGGCATTGTCTTGCTTGTGTCGAACGGCTAGTTAATTTTATCTATGTTGATTATCGCACATTTCATCCAGTCGCATGATGTACTAGTGTGCAGAGTCCTTATTATCTATTGCCTAATCTGCACACATGTTTTCGTCGTCAGGTTGTGTGGTTCAACTATTGTCATTGTGGCCTTCCTGCCAAAAAAAAGAAGAGAAAAAAAAAGCAAAAAGGTTTGCACTTTTTTCTTCGCTTGTAGTCGTAATGATTCGAGGACATTACATATGGTATCAGAGCGAGCTCAACCCTACGATTGGGGATCCACGAGCTTTTCGCTACAGTAAACCCATGAGTATTAATCGTTGCATTTATTAAAAACCTTAACCGGTCCATGTGGTGATCTCATTTAGAGGATTCCTTAGAGGTTCGCAATGTGTTGTCATGGAAGGAGGTGCGACGCCTCCCGAAGTTCCCGCACCCTCAAAGTCGAACCCCCAAGGGGAAGAACAAGTCCTTGGGTTTGATTCTCTTTTTGTAAGGGATGATGATGGTCTCACAAGGCCCTTCCAAGTGATGTCAAGGGCATTGATTGACCATCGGTACTGAGATGAGGCCAGGGCACTTGTACCGCTGAGGGTCCACAATGTGCCCTAGCTAATATCGTTAGCCTCCATTGAAAAATCAAGAGATTTGATTTCTTAAGTCCACGAGTGTTGTGGATGCCTCCATCGTTGAGGCATGGTTGTAGAGCAAGGCGTTGTGCTTCAGGATTTTTGATTATGACCTCCAACATGAAATTCTACATGGTGGTGTTTCAACTGAAGTGGAGTGCTCTTGTATGGTGTAAGACACTCCTGCCACATTTGAACATGGTCGTCGACGATGTGTCATGGGAATTATTCGAGGAATAGTTCCAAGAGAGGTATCTTTCTGAGGAATTCATTGAGTGTCATATCAAAGAGTTTGATTCCTCATGAAAAGGGAGTCACACGATGCCCGAGTAGCAGGCTCATTTTGGATTTTCTTTGGTATGCTCTTGTAATGTCCCTTTCCAAATAGAAGCTCTAGAGAGGAGGCTTAATGATCTAAACCACTCTGTTAGACTATAGCCAAGGCCAAAGAGGGGTAAACAGGGTTACTAGAGGTCACTTCAGTCACAGGTGTTATATTCAGAAAGTGGCATTGAGATAAACAAGGTTAAAATCACTTTTAAGTCATTATGAGCTAAAAATAGAAGTCAACAGTGAATTAGGGTTTCAACAGTGATTTAGGGTTTTGGAAATCAACAGTGAATTAGGGTTTTAGCATGATTTGGGGTTTTGGAAAGTTATAAAGTAAGGGTCAATGACCTAATTCATTATTACAAAGATTATGACTTGTCATTGAGGAGAAGAGGTGCATCTCAGGAGAGATAGTTCAGTGGATTCCACAAGGAACACACCAGTGGTTGATTTCAGTGTTGAGAGACACACCCTAGTCACCGAGACGATCATTCAGGTCTTCCATCATTCTTTATTAGTAGTTACACAATTTTCAACAGCAAGGGCGCATTCATCCAGAGTGAGGGCGCATCTTCTGGTAGAGTTTTTAGTCGACTTATCCCATCTAGGGAGAATTGTGAGATTTCCCTCCAACCCATTTGAGAGGAGGGAAAGGCGCATATTTTTCCTAGTTCCTCATCATATTTTGATGAAGGAATCAACTGGGATGCATTTTCTATACTTGGACGTGCGTCACTTTTGGCGGGCATAATTAGGGTTCCAGAGTGAGTATCATACTAGATTCAGGGAAACCTTTCCGACCCATTTCCTAGTACACCAAGACAGTTGTTTTGAGACATATCTCATCCGATTTCATTGGTGGAATCACTAGGATTCATTTTTCCAAAAGAAGAGAGGTGCATTCCCCCAGGGGTATCCATATGGGGTCCAGATTCATCAACAAAGGGGTTCTACAGATACCAGTACTGAGGAATATAGTAGGGTGAATCATTTGGGATAGTTTCTAGGCCATTTCGAGAAGTATATCTCCCAGGGAAAACTTTCTAGACTTCCAACAGTTACCCTCAGAGTTGCCATAGTCTGAGTGCATCCATTGATTCTGCAGTGCTCCCATATTCTGGGTATTATATTTTAGATTCTTATTTGTATTCAAGCTAAGATCCCTTGTCTATTGATCTAGTCAAGTATTGTCAGTTTATTCAGTCGCATTTGACCATTTTGTAATCCATAGAGATATCATAATACAAACTTTGCATTCCTTTGTCCCATTTATTATTTGTATGATCATTTATATGTTGTAAACCATTGATCCTACACACACATTAGTAGCATTTCCTAGACTAGCCAAGTCGGGAACATTACAGTGGTATCAGAGATTTAGTCCTTCAAACCCGTGACTAAAGAAAATGAGTGCAACAGCAGATCTAGAGGGTCATGAACACGTAGGTGACGAATATGTCACTTACAACAGGCATAAGGAATGAAGGAATAGGCCCGATTTTCCCCCTTTTCCTCCTAGATCAGAGGAAGAGGAAGAGGCACATAGAGAAGTAGAGAGAAGGGCAGAGCGTGAGGCTGAGCACGAGGTAGAGAGGATGCTAGGAGATAGATATGAGTGACCACAGGGTAGTGGCAAGGCCCCAATAGATCCAGAGACAACTTTCATGCAGGTTATCAATGATATGTTAGCTAGTCAATGGACCAGGTCTTAGTCCTTGGCACAGGTGGTTGATAGATTGGCTAGAGTGGGCACCCCAGAAACATAAGTCTCGCATGTAGCATAGGGGAAGTCAACAACAAGCAATAGACCCCAGTCACCCTTTCTCACATACACCTCTGCAAGTAGGATTCCTAGACCCTTATTTCCAAGTTTCCAGAGGGAACCCCCAGTAGCAGCACTTCCACCGATAGCACAGAGGCCACCCACTCATGAAGATGACATTGCAGAGTATAGGAGGGAATACACAACATTGGTTGGTGACTTCCATCAGGACACAACTTTAGTCGAGTACTATGGACTCAGACTCAGGAACCACCCCAGAGAGTCGCAAAGGGGAGGACCATAACAACAGTAAGGGAATAACCTCGATTTCATCCAAAAATTTGGGAAACTCGTCATCCCTTCTTTCAACGGATCATCCAAATACACTGCCATAGCTTGGGTACAGAAGCTAGACACATATTACAAGCTCAATCAGATGACTGAGACAGAGGCCATCAATTTCGTGACCTTACACTTGAAGGGTGAGGCACATCAGTGGTGGTATCATGGACTGGTGACATTGGGTCACAGTTGCATCACCTCGTATAAGGAGTTTATAGATAGGCTCATGGATAGGTTTGAAAGGAAGGATCTAGAGATACACATCAGGGATCTAGCATAGTTGATACAAACTAGCACAACAGAGGTGTTCATCACAGAGTTTCAGCTCATAGTCATGGTAGTGACAGATATATCAGAGCCCAGGTTGATCATGCTATTCACAGAAGGACTCAAATATCCTTTGAGAGGATGGTTGAATGCATACAGGCCTCCCACTTTGCAGTATGCCATCCTTCGCACTCGATATCTAGCAGACTTAGTGCCAAAGACTAAAAATTTCCGCAAACCATATGTGCCCCAGAGGGATCGAGAAAGGAAACCATTCTAGAGAGAATGGAAGGGCAAGGAGAATTTGGATGATGAGACTAGGTAAGAGATTATGAGGAAGAAGCTTTGCTTCAGTTGCAGATATCCTTGGGTCCCAGGCCATAGGTGCATGGGCAAGGTAGAGATTCATTATATTAAGGTATCATCATACAACATGGACAGTGAGGAGGAGGAGAAGGATAGTGGATCCACTAGTTCAGAGGAGGAGTACGCACCAACAGAGGAGAAGCCTCCTCGTATACCACTGACACTGGTAGGATCCCATCCTCCAGTAGTCCCACAACCTCTAGAGCAAGCTAACAGGAGGAAACCAACAAAGGGAGGAGTCACATCGACCTGTTCTCATGTTCCCAGGTATGATACCCTCTGTATCAGAGGGATTGTTTAAGGGCAATAGGACATCTCCCTGATAGATGGTGGGGCCACCCACAACTTCATCGATGCTTCACTAGTATCGAGATGAGCACTTCAGAAAGAGGAGTTTGAGGGGTTTGATGTTGTGGTAGCAGATGGCCACACAGTGGAGTTTCTAGACAGAGTTCCATACTTAGAGATATATTTAGGCAACTACACAGTGAGAGACACATTTTATGTGGTTGACCTATCAGACACAGATGTGGTGTTAGAATTTCAGTGGATGATTACCTTGGAAAACATTACTACCAACTACCAAAACTTGGAAATGGGATTTAGATATTAGGAAGGGAAGAAGGTTGTTCTAAGAGGTATGTCGACAGGAGAACCTAGGATAGTTTTAGCCAACAAGATGGACAGGATATTAATACATGGGGAGGTAGCATATGCCGCATAATGCTTGTTCACTACTCAAAAGGATTCAGAGGGTCTACAATAGTACTATACAGAGATCAAGAATTTATTGGGACGACATCATCAGTTCTTTGAGGCAATTCCACTAGGGAGACCACCCGACAAGGGTTTTTAGCACACCATTAAGTTGGAGGAGAGGGAAAAACCTATGAACACCCCCCCTATCATCATCCTAGGAGGTTCAAGGATGATATAGAGAAGGCAATCAAGGAATTTCTAGCATTGGGACACATCAGACTGAGCAACATCCCATTTGCTTCTTCAGTTGTCTTATTTCTGAAGAAGGATGGAACCATGAGGATGTACATTGATTACTGATCCTTGAACAAGAAAACCATCAAGAACTGGTACCCTATCCCATGCATTGACGAGTTGATGGATGAACTGCATGGGGAAGTTTTATTCTCAAAAAATGATCTATGCTCTGGATATCATCAGTTCAGCATCAGATTGCAGGACATAGAGAAGATGAAATTTCAATGTCATTTTGGACACTTTGAGTTTCTAGTTATGCCATTTGGGCTAACCAATGCACCCGCTACATTCTAGCCTTGCATGAACCATATATTTAGGGATCAGTTAAGGAAATCAGTCTTTGTTTTCTTCGATGACATCTTGATATATAGACGGTCATGGAAAGAGCATATGAGGCACCTGGATGAGGTATTGGGCATCATGGAGGCACAGTCATTATATGCCAAAGAGTCCAAGTGCGAGTTCAGTATGACATAGATTTTTTACTTAGGCCACATCATTAGTGCACAGAGGGTACAGGTGCGCCAAGAGAAGATCAGAGCCATTCTGGATTGGCCGACACCCAGGAACATGACATAATTGAGGAGCTTCTTTGGGCTGTGTAGCTATTACAGGCAGTTCTTCTAGGGTTTTTATCAGCATGGAGCACTGCTGACAGATCTTACCAAGCATGGGGCCTTCATATGTATCGAGAAATCATAGGAATCATTTCATCACATGAAGGAAGTCATGGGCACTTGTGCAGTGTTGGCACTACTAGACTTCACCTTTCCATTTGTACTAGAGTGTGACGCATCCGGTGAAGGGATCGGTGCAGTTTGGATGCAAGGAGGACACCCCATTGTATTCAAGAGCCAGAAGCTTAGTCAAACTGAGAGGTTGTACTCCATTTATGATAAGGAAATGTTGGCAATCATGTATGCCTTGACCAAGTTCAGACAATATTTGGTGGGCAACAAATTCATGGTCAAGACCGATCACAACAGTTTGAAGTATTTCCTTGAGAAGAAGGAACTTAGTGAGAACCAAGAGAAATGGGTAAGGAAGGTGCAGGAATTCTACATTGACATAGAGTATGTGAGGGGGAAGGAGAACATTGTGGCCGATGCACTATCGAGGAGACCTGGGACATGTTCTTTGATGGAGATTTCAGCAGATTGGAAATCCCACTTGTTAGTGGAATATTCTAAGAACAAGTTCGCTTGTGAGGTGATGGATGGGAAGATAAAGGATGACTGGTATAGGGTCATTGACGATGTCTTATTTTACAGGGATAGAGTCTACTTGGTGCCAGATTCAGGGCTCAAGAAGAATATCCTTACCGCAGTTCATGATTCTCCTCTAGCAGGCCATCAGGGTTTTTTCAAAATCTATAGACAGATCAGAGAGAGGTTCTCATGGAAGGGCCTCAAACAGGGCATTATGAGACACGTCAGTGAGTGTGTGACTTTCCAGCAAAACAATTTAGAGCATGCTCTTCCAACAAAGCTACTTCACCCACTCCCCATTTCAGAGAAGAAATGGGAGAGTATATCTATGGAATTCATCACAAGTCTACCCAAGATCTAGGGTAAGGAATGTATCTATTAAGTCGTGGACGAATTGACCAAGTTTTCTCACTTCTATGCCATACCGACAGAGTACAACGCAGTTCAATTAGTCAATCTTTTCTTCAAGGAGGTCTTCATACTTCATGGGTTTCTAAAGAACATCATTAGTGACAGGGACAGTCGGTTCACAGGGACATTTTGGAGAGAGTTGTTTTGGTTGGTGGGGACAGAGTTGACACCTAGCACCAACTATCACCCTTAGACATATGGGCAGACATATATTGTCAATAGTTGGGTTGAAGGGTATTTGAGGAAATATGTAGGAGGAAAGCAGAGAACGTGGGTAAAGTGGTTACATTCAGGAGAACATTGCTACAACACCACCTTCCACATGTCCATTGGTATGACACCCTTCCGAGCATTATACAGATATGATTTTCCCACTTTGGTAGACTTTGTCTTCCAGGAGAGCAGAGCTCTAAAGGCCAAGGATTGGATCAGAGAGAGTCAACAGATTTTCAAGTTGTTGAAAGAGAACCTGCATACGATGCAAAACTAACATAAGATAAGTGCATATAAGCACAGGATAGAGCGCAGCTTTGAGGTTGGATATTTGGTTTTCTTGAGACTCCNAAAGAGAACCTGCATACGATGCAAAACTAACATAAGATAAGTGCATATAAGCACAGGATAGAGCGCAACTTTGAGGTTGGATATTTGGTTTTCTTGAGACTCCATCCCTACAGACAGTCATATCTGAATAAGAGTGGGGACAAGAAGCTCAAGCCTAGATTTTATGGTCCTTACAGAATCATGTGTCGAGTAGGCAAGGTTTCTTACAAGCTAGAGCTTCCAGAGAGGAGAAAGATACATAACGTGTTCCACGTGTCTTGCCTAAAAAAGGTAGTGGGACAATTCATTATCACATCAGGGAAGATTCCCCTGTTGGATGAGGAGGGACAGTTGGATTTAGTTCAGAAGGAGGTTTTGGAGTTCTGGGGGTGAAAATTGAGGAGCAGGGTCATCAGAGAGTGTTTGATTAGATGGAGAGTGCTTCCATTAGAGGACGCTACTTGGTAGAGAGAGAAATTGTTGAAACACCCTGGACTGGTATTGCTTAAGAAAAAGCAATTTCGAGAAGGGGGGACTGTAATGTCCCTTTCTAAATAGGAGCTCTAGAGAGGAGGATTAATGGTCTAAACCACCCCATTAGACTATAGCCAAGGCCAAAGAGGGGTAAACAAGGTTACTAAAGGTCACTCCAGTCGCAGGTGTTATATTCGGAAAGTGACTTTGAGCTAAAAAGGGTTAAAATCACTTTTAAGTCATTATGAGCTAAAAATAGAAGTCAACAATGAATTAGGGTTTGAATAGCTATTTAGGGTTTTGGAAGTCAACAGTGAATTAGGGTTTCAAAAGTGATCTATGGTTTTGGAAGTCAAAAATGAATGAGGGTTTCAACATAATTTAGGGTTTTGGAAAGCTATAAAGGAAGGGTCAATGACGTAATTCATTATTATGCAGATTATGACTTGTCATTGAGGAGAAGAGGTGCATATCAGGAGAGATAGTTTAGTGGATTCCAGGAGGAAGACACCAATGGATGATTTTAGTGTTGAGAAACACACCCTAGTCACTAGGAAGATTATTCAAGTCTTCCATCATTCTTCGACAGTAGTTACACAGTGTTCAACAGTGAGGGCACACTCATATAGAGTGAGGGTGTAACTTCTGAGAGGGTTTTTAGTCGACTTATCCCATGTAGGGAGAATTCCAATATTTCCCTCTAACTCATTTTAGAGGAGGGAAAGGTGCATATTTTTCTTGGTTCCTCATCAGATTCCGATGGAGAAATCAACTGGGATGCATTTTCTAGACTTGGATGTGTGACACTTTTGGCGAACACATTTGGGGTTCTAGAGCGAGCATCATACCAGATTCAGGGAAACTCTTCCAACCCATTTCCCAATAGACCAAGGCAGTCATTTCGAGACATATCTCATTTGATTCCGACGGTGGAATCACTAGGACTCATTTTTCCAGAAGAAGAGGGGCGCATTCCCCCAGGAATATCCATACGAGGTCCAGATTAATCAGCATAGGGGTTCAAAAGATACCAGTACTGAGGACTAGTGAATGGCACATCATTTGGGATAGTTTCCATGCCATTCTAAGAGTATATCTCCCAAGGTGAACTTTCTAGACTTCCAGCAGTTACCGTCAGAGCTACCATAGTCCTAGCGCATCCATTGATTCCGTAATGCTCCCATATTTCGGGTATTATATTTTAGTTTCTTATTTGTATTCTGGATAATATCCCTTGTCTATTGATCTAGTCAAGTATTTTCATTTTATTCAGCCTCATTCAGCCATTTTGTAATCTAGAGAGATATCATAATACAAACTTTGCAGTCCTTTGTCGCATTTATTATTTGTATAATCATTTATATGTTGTAAACCATTGTTCCTACACACACATTAGCAACATTTCCTAGAATAGCCAAGTCAGGAACATTACATCTCTTCACCAAATTACCTAGAAAATTAAGGTCAAGAAGTTTGAGTTTGGCCTTATTGTTAGAATTCATCTTCTACTTTGGATACCAAGATTATTGGACCGAAGAAAGTGTGTTGGATTGTGGGGAGCCACATTACCATCATTACTACCAAGAGGAAAGGGATGGAGCATATGGATCAGATGGACCCACTACCTTGGGAGTTTTGGGCAAGGCCCATCAGATTGATGCAACGATGAATAAACGTCAGGAAGAGAACCAATCAACTTTGCTCGAGATGTCAGGTACTGTCACTGACTAGACCCTTAGTATTTGATAGATCTTGGTGCTACCAAGAGTTTCTTCTTTGGTGAAGCACTAAAAAGGATTAAGGTAAAGGTAGTCGAACATGATGAGTTTATCTTTGTAGAGATTGCCTCTAGATCTAAACAGAAGGTTGGAAGAAAATTCATGGGTTGTACCCTTAACTTGGGAGAGTTTCTCGCCAGGGCCAACATGTACATCATGATATTAGGATCTTATGACATCATGATTGGTATGGACTGGTTGGAATCGCATGAGGCAATACTCAACTGAAAGACATAATGATTTATCTTGGTCGATGATGAGGGACATAGATGCATGATTGTAGGTCGAAACTGGGGAGTTTCGCTGAGGTTTATCTCTTCCTTGTAGTTATGGAAGAGAATGCACAAGGAATATAAGCTTTATCTGATCCTTGCATTGAACAATAAGGGAGTAGCAGAAGGTCTAGAATACCTTTCTATGGTGAGCGAGCTTGTGTACGTCTTCCCAGAGGATTTACCTGGGATGCTGGCAGAGAGGGAATTGGAGTTTACCATAGACCTCAAACCGAGAACTCAACCGGTAGCAAGAACGCCTTATCGTATGTCGACCCCAGAGTTACAAGAGTTGAGAATGCAACTGAAGGCATTATTGGACCTGGGAATTATATGACCGAGTGAGTCACCATGGGGTGCACCTATTATCTTCATATGAAAGAAGGATAGCTCATGGAGACTCTACATAGACTACCGACAATTGAGCAAGGCAACGATCATGAATCAATATCCGTTATCAAGGATAGGTGATATAATGAATTAGATGAAGGGTGTGATTGTGTTTTCAAGGATCAATTTATGATCATGGTATCACCAGTTATGGATCAAGGAGGATGACATCCCTAAGACCACCTTTAAGATGATTTTTGGACATTACAAGTTTATTGTTTTAACGTTGGACTGAAAAACGCCCCTGGGGTATTTATGAGTTTGATGAATGGGGTGTTCCACGAGTACTTGGACAAGTTTGTCCAAGTATTCATTTAATATATTATGATTTACTCTCGAACAATGGAGGATCATGACAAGAACTTACATTGGTACTACAATGCAGGTGAGAGCACAAATTGTTTGGGAATTTGTCCAAATCCTCGTTTTATCAATCGAGGATTCACTACTTAGGGCATGTCATCTCCGATGAAGGTATCTCCATGGATCCATCAAAGTTTGAGGCTATTATGGAATTTCCTGCACCGACGAATGTCTTGGAAGTGTGTAGTTTCATGGGTTTAGCAGGATACTATCGAGGGAGAAATTTTCGAAGATAGCAAATCCGATCACGGAATTGCAGAAGAAGAACAAGAAGTTTGTTTGGACCACGAAATTCACAAAATCATTTCGGAGGCTCAAAGAGATATTGAGAACAACACCGATACTAAAGCTCTCTGACATGGACGCAAACTTCTTGGTATGCACTGACGCATCCAAGGAAGGATTAGGCAGAGTCTTGATGCAAGACGGTTGAGCGATCACTTACATCTCAAGGAAACTGAGAAGGCATGAGGAGAACTATGTGACACACAATTTGGAGTTGTTAGCCATTGTATATGCCCTGAAGGTTTGGAGACACTTCCTTGTTGGATGAAAATTTGAACTAAAGACAGACCACTATGGATTACAACACATCTTTATGCAAAGCGACCTGAATGCATGACAACTACGTTGGTAGGAATTGCTTAGCGAGTATGATTTCACAATGAACCGATTGGCAGATGCATTGAGTCGGAGGCCACGCATATTTTCGGTGTTTCCTCTTTAGACAAATCTACATGAAAATATTCTAGCTTTACAATGCGATGATGACTGGTACAAAGAGGTCAAGGATTTTATCGGACAAAACACAATGAAGGTACCAAGATTTAAAGAACTTACGTTGGATGACGATGGACTACTGAGATTTAAAAATCAAATTTACATACCACCGAACGACGATTTGAGGAGTTTGATATTAAAAGATGCTCACAGAGTAGTGTACATGGTTCACAAGGGAGTCACAAAGATGAGGGCGGACCTTAAACCCTTATTCTTATAGAAAGGAATGAAGGTAGCCATCATCAACTATGTGGCCAAATGTATAGAATGTTAGTAGGTACAAAACACAATGAAAGTACCAAGATTTGAAGGATTTACGTTGGATGACGATGGACTACTGATATTTAAAAATCGAATTTATGTACCACCGAATGATGAGTTGAGGATTTTGATATTAAACGATGCTCAAAGAGTAGTGTACATGGTTCACCCGGGAGTCACAAAGATGAGGGAGGACCTTAAACCTTTATTCTTATGGAAAGGAATGAAGGTAGACATCATCAAATATGTAACGACCCCTCTTCGTTATGACTACAAGCAAACAATAGTGCATTTTTTTTTCTTTTTTGTGTTTTGGAAGAAAGGCGACGACAACAACAATTAACCACACCAATAATGATGAACGCAAGCAGGCATTCCAGGAAAATGGGAAACTATGACCCCACTCACTAACATAAGGGAAACTAGGTGAATCGAGCATAGAACAATAAGGAGGGACGACTACCTGCCCGACACAAAACAACCATGCCTAAAAGCTAAGGGACAACATCCCCATCCCAACGCAACATCCAAACAACAAGGACTAGAACCTCTAGGTGCACAAACCCAATGCCTAAAGGCGTTCAATCCATGCACCATAAAGCAACTAGCAATTCTTGAAAACACTCACACAAAATACACCAACTCCGACCAAGTTCTCACCCGTCGCTATCCCATAGGACGCGCCATGATCCTGTCATCATGAATCATGCCATTCCCAGGTTATAGATGCGTCAATAACCTTGGCGCAACATAAGTTGTCCGGACCGAGGACCCTAGACAAACGAATGTGCTAGGAACTGAATATCGATAAGAAAAACCACACCCATACCCCAACAACAGGTCGACGAAATGCTAGAGGAAGAAGACAAGGGATGACGCAAGACGATACATGACATCATCACCAACCCAACCAATCACTCAGTCTAAACCAGTCAATGAATACAATCTATTTTAACATGGGTTCCATTCCAAACGGAGCATGTCAAAGTTACAATTAGTCAATAATGCACCCGCTAATTTAACGCTAATACAATCAATCTTGCAAGTCTAAGTAGAAAATATTTAAACTATAATTATAAATACCATCTAACCTCCATTATAATCAATTAAGCAAGTCTAAAATTGCCAATCTAGTCTTTACTCACCAACCTAATTTTAATCCTTAATACAACCTAATTGCGCAATTCTACATTAATCCAGAATCTCCATTCAACTATCTATTAACTTGAATAACAATATTAACAATATTAATGTAGGATGCTACTATTATAACACCTATGAGCAATTTAATCTCAACTTGTAGTCTAGCTATATTGACCGAACCAATAATACTAGTTGTCTATTATCATTGATAAGGAAACTGCTAACTACTAACATCACTATCGCAATATAAGAAGGAAATTAACATAGCAATTACCTAATGATTAAATTAACAATAACGAGTCCATTTACACGATTGTTATCATAACAAATAATAAAGCAATAACAAGGCGATTAACATGTTGATTAACATAACAATTAATATAACAGTAACAAGGTAGTTACATGACTGTTAACATAATAATTAATAGCTCAATAACAAGGGGATTTCATACTGTTTAACCATTTAAATGACTGTGGCAATTAATCAAAAAGAAGGAATATGTTGATCATTAAGTCACAGTAGAAAATAACATGGAATTTAATAAGGCAATAATATAGCTTTTATCATTGCAATTAAGATGGTAATTAATAGTAAAACGCAGGCAACATTTAAGGCAAAATGGTGTCCAATCCAGCAACTACAGTCAACCATTTAAAGGGGCAAAACGTGGTCACACTAGTGGCAAAACGCAATCCCAGTTAATGGAGAATCACTTTGCCATACCTTAGCAAGCACATGCTACCAATTAATGGCAATTCATGGGTGTTTAACAACAACTCAATCCATCGTTTGAAAGAAAAAACATGGTCATTTAAAACGACAATCTCAGTCTCATTTGGAAGCAAAAATGTGGGCATTGTAAACAACAATCTCTGTCTCATTGAAAGAAAACACGTGGGCATTTAAAACAACAAACTCAGTCTCATATGAAAGAAAAAAAATGTGGGCATTTTAAATGAAAATCTTTGGCAACTTTTAAAAGAAAAAACGTTTTTCCATTCCAAGATACTAATACAAATTGCAGACATGAATCAATTCATTTTTCCATTGCCAGGATACCAATAAAAAATGCAGACATGAATCAATTCATTTTTACATTGCCAGAATACCAATAGAAAATGAAGACATGAGTCAATTCATTTTTTTCATTGCCAGAATAGCAATACAAAATGCAGACAACAGTAAGAGAATCGAAAGGATCCAACCAACCAAGGAAAACAATGGAGGTATACGACTGATAGGTTCGTCCTTCGCTCATCATCCTCAAATAGAAAAGTAAGTCGTTGAAATCCATAGGTTTATTAACGTCAAAGCGACGACCGTAGATCAGGATCCTGGCCAACTTCTCAAGCGAGGACTGATGAGATAGCGATGAAGAAAAAACAACCATAATGGTCACAATCAGTACACCACAAGGTAGTCAAGACATGCAGGGAAATGAAGGCCATTGGAGTCAATCAATCATTGATCTAGGCTACAAAATTCCAGTCAACAATCTTGACAATCAATATACTTACCCAATTAAACAAGAAGATCCCAAGCATAAATCCTACAACAATCTACCATACAAAATGAAGAAAGCATACCTTTTCTTGATCGCTCGCTTTGAGTTGAAGTCTTGTGCGCTTCGTGCAACTCCGTGTGCTGACCGACGAGACTTCACCGGTTCCACCCAGCCAATGCTAGGGGTACTCTTCTTCCCCCTTATCCCCCTAAGCCACAAAGGGGCCACACACACTATCTAGAGATTTAGCTAGCTCCCAGCTCACCTCACAAGTCCAAGCTACCACCCCTCACCAAACTGGGTATCCCAACTCCCACAAGCTAAGTCATTCAAGTAAATATTTCTACAGCGTAACGTTACGCAAAATAGAGGACCTCCATCATCCTTCTCCTCCCTCCATTATATAGAATTTCCAAGTCCTTTACCTTCCCAAAATCCCATTTAATTTAATGTTTAATAAATTAAATCCTAAAAATCCTCCCTGTACAAGTGTCACTCATCCCCTTCATTCCTCCGTAAATTAAGTTCTTTAATTAATTAATTACCCCTATTTCCCTCACCCACCTAGAGTCACTCCTAGAATCACTCCTATGTGTCTTTAAAATCCATTACAGGTTTTAATAACTTTCCCCATTATTAATTTGCTAGTTCAGTTTAAAATTAGAAAGCTCTTAAATACTAGATACCTTACTAAGTTTGACTTTCTGCTTTTTCCCTTGTGTTTCCCTTTTCTTTTTATGTTTCCCTCTTTTTCTAGTTTCCTAAATATTTTAGATTCCACTCTTTCCCCTTTTCATTTAGAACTTAAATTGGAAGGTGTAGAAATTAACCCTTTTCCCTTTTTAATTAATAAATTTTAAATTATCGTAAAATAATAAAACAATTATTTGCCTTTTTTTAATTTTATCCTAACAGATTTTTATGAATCAATTAAATTGTTTACTCCCTTCTTGTTACAAGATTTAACGAAGATTATATTTATTATATATATATATATATATATATATATAT
>JASDQU010100217.1:116769-135813 GCA_032191745.1 Picea mariana | reverse complement strand
AAAGGTGTAAGCCATTCATTTAATCTATAAAAAATCAAATTACTTTGGTGATTACATTTTTAACAAAAAGGGAAATAGTTGTTTTGTTACTTATGCTAATTAAAAAATTACTAATTAAAAAAAGAATAAAGGGAAATAGGTAATTTCCTACCATTGCTAATTTGAGTTTTAGATAAAAATGGAAAGAGGTAAATTTAAAATAATTAGGAAACTAAGGGAAAAGGGGGAAACATAAAGAAAAAGGGAAACATAAGGAAAAAATCAGAATGACTAACTTACCAAGGAATATTGCCCTTAAGGAATTTCTAAATTGAGCTCAACTAGTAAATTAGTAAAAGGGGCATAAGTCATAAAAATGTGTAAGGGAATATGGGGACATCTAAGAGCGATTCTAGGATTTGTTTTAGGTGGGTGAGGGAAATATGAGTTATTAAATAATTAACAAAATTAATTTATGTGCAAAGAAGGGGATGAATGACACATGTACGGGAAGGATTTTTTTTAATTAAATTTTGAACAATAAATTAAATGGGAATTTGGGAAAGAATTGATTTAGAAACTTGATATAAAGGAGGGAGGAGGAGGAGGATGGATCCTATCGGTTATGCATAACGTTACGCTAGAGAATTTTAGACTTGACTGATTTATCTTGTGAGAGTTGGGATAGCCATCTCGATGAGGAGTGGTAGCTCGGCCTTGCGAGGCGAGTTGGGCGATATTTGTTCTCTGGTTTAGTGTGTGTGGCCCCTTTGCATATCGAGGGGCTAATGGGGAAAAAGAGTACCCCTAGAGTTGGCTGGGAGGTACCAGTGAAGTCTCATCAACCGGCAAGAAGAGCTGCATGGAGCACGCGGGACAACGACTCGGAGCTGCCACCTTGGGCTATAGTACGCTTGCTTTTATTCTGCATGGCAGATTATTATGACCTTACGCTTTCATTTATATACTTTTAACTGTGTAAAGAAGGTGTTTTATTTATCATTTTAATTTGAGAACTTAAATTCCCTATAACCTTAAGATCGATGCTTGACTTGATTCCCTTGGCATTTGATCCCTGAATGTTGTGAATGTCCTTTTGGTCTTGTTGATTTGTGTTAAGAGTTGTTCTTTTTACTTTTTCCTCATCCCTAGTTCGTCAATCCATGCTTGAGCAGTTGGGCACGAGCCGAATCGATGCTCATCACTTCGGTGCATAGCGACCTATCGATTGTAATTCCCTACTTTTTTGTGCATGGATGATAAGCAAAGGATGTGTTGACCATTCTTCTACCCCTGTTGATTGTTCTTGGTTGATTGATAGTCATTGTGCCTTCTTTCACTGAGTAGTTCTACCATTGTTATCATTCCTATCCCCTTCTTTTTAACTCTGCATTTTACCTACGTCTTGATGGACGAGTTTCTTATCTTTTTACTCTGAAATTTTATTCCTTACAAACTGGCAAATTTTCTCTCTGCCATTTAATACCTTGACTGTAATATTTCCTCTGCAATTTCATTGTGTTTTAAGGTGAATTTACCTTGCGTTCTAACCCATTTGGACAACGATTTTCCTATGCATTTTAATCTATTTTAAGGGCAATTTTTGTCCTTCATTTTTATACATATTGCATGCGTTTGTTCTCTACACTTTAACACATTCATCTATGAAATTTTGACTCTGCGTTTTAATATATTCCTAGATAGTTTAGCTCTGCATTTAATGCACTCTCTGGCGATTATACTCTGTGTTTTTCTCACTTCTCAATGGAAAATTTACCCTGCAACTTTACTTGGCGTTTCCACTGTATATGGTAGCATTTTCTCTCCTGTGTAATGGTAGAGGTTAATATTTTTTACTGTGAATCGAATGGCCTGCATAGAAAATTTGTCTCTTTATTTCACACTACCAAATCCCTGATCCTTTACCTATGAAATTACCATTGTTTTACATTTACAGAATGTGATATTTCATTAACAAATTCAATGCCATTTTTATGATAAAACTCAACCATCCTTCACAGATTAAACCCAACGATTTTGAGGTTAAGACTAAGCGATTTGTCAGCATTAGAACTCAACAATTGAATGGTAAAGAGAGTTAATTAATGGTGGTATCTCCAGTTTAATTACAATGTAATTATCAATTTGATTTTGCTTATGATTATGGATAAATTAATGTCTATGTGCGGATCAATGTTTATATGTAACTCACAACAATTTTAGTTAATAGACTACACGTTTTTATAAATGTTTTACAACAATATTTAATGAAAGTGAAAATTCATTGTGTACCTGCGTTTTTACCCACCTATTGGCTGTGAGTTAAACTTTTATTTACTCTGAATTTAACCTTGTTTTGTCTGCGATTTCCCATGATAAACCAAGCAAATTAGTTATGGTCAATGAGTTTTATATAAGTTTATATGTCTGAATAGATTGAATAGTTTTGAACACCGATGTATACTTTACTTGGCAGCAAAACGTGCTAAACAGACAACATTGTCACGTTCATAACAGACAACGTTAGCACACAAATGACAACGAACTCATGACTGAGAGTGGTTGGGTGTGATGGTGGTTGCGTTTAAATTCTTGGCAATGAAATTATTAACCAGTATGAGTATAAATGCTTTAGAATTGCTATAAGTGTGTGTATGTAGATTCTGGACAGTGAACCATTAATAAATAGCATTTTTTAGATTATGGACAACGAACCATTGATAAATAGCGAACCATTAATGGATAGCATTTTCATTTGAGAGCATTATCCTTATTAGCCTTCCTTGGTTGTACATCAAACCTTTAAAGGGTAGCAATGTAATTTAGACAACAGTATTATTAATGGAAGCAATTTTAGCATTCCGATAGCGAACCTTGTTTACAAATTAGATAGGGAATTCAGTTAGTGATTCTCCTCACCATATTGTTTCATGATTTCTTACTAGATAACGAATTCCGTTTAAAAGACATATTTATTTTCGTAGTTTAAAAGAGATATTTTTTTGGTTCCATTTAATGTATAGCGAACCCATCCTTAGGAAGCTATTTATAATTTTTTCAGTTTTTACTTTTAAAAGACAAAAAATTATATTTAAAGACAACAAATATATTCACTTAAGTAGTGGTATAGTTCAGTTTCAATGGCAAGATAGCTAGATATTGGTGATTTAATTGACCAAGGAATCTACCCCTTCGATAGATTAACAACTGCTTCGCTTTTAGATTAACGATTTAAGGTTGTTCAATTCATTGATCACCCCTAATGGTTTTTCCTTACGTCAATCTTATATGTTTGATGTTAAGTACTGGGATCATTGCCTCATAACAACCTTAAGGGATATCCAAACAAGGATTTAGATAAGGACCTATTGGAATTTGGATGTATTTTTGTAAGGTTGTTGCATCGCTGGAATGTATGCTGGGACAAAGGGTTGGAATGCATCTGGTAATGCGACATCGTACGGTGGAAACATGAGTTCTTGAGATTGGATCATTGTGTGCATGGATGAAGACACCCACATGATATCCTGACTTAGGATCACACGCCACCCGATGTGGTTGATGCTTGTTCTTTTTATGGTGGTGCATGTTTGTAAATTTGTTTTTGAACTCTTGCTCACTGGGAGGGTTCTGCTTATGGGTCATTGTAGCCAATGTGTCGGGTTTTTGTTGTTATCCTTTTGCTTGTAGGCATTGTCTTGCTTGTGTCAGGCGGTTAGCCAATTTTATCTGCCTTGATTATCGCATGTTTCGCCCAATCGCATGATGTGCTAGTGTGCAGAGTAGTTGTTTTTTATTTCATGATCTGTGCACGTATGTTTGTCGTCAGATTATGTGGTTCAATTGTTGTCATTGTGGCCTTCCTGCTTAAAAAAAAAAAGCAAAAAGGTTTGCACTTTTTTCTTTGCTTGTAGTCGTAACTAATCATGGATGTTACAGTAACAATAAATTCTTACAAGTTACAGGAAATCTGAAATCTTGTAGATCCATTGAAGGCTAGGTATTGTATGAGAAGTACATAGCAACTGCAAATTATTACAAATTATAGGAAATCTGAAATCTTCGAGATCCTCTGAAATCTTCGAAATCTTATGAGGGAAAGGTGAGTTGTACCATAGGTAGATAATAATGGTGCATACTACATAGTAAAGTATCTTTCCGAGGTTGATAATAGTTGAATAAACAATAAAATTTCATTAAAATATTTAAATAAAATTAAAATTATATAGAATTTTGAGTTGGAAAAGATCATAGATGAAATTCCACTAAAATATTTAAACAAAATTATATAAAATTTGAGTCGAAAAAAAACACCGTTTATTGTACTTTTGTAATGTATTGAAACTCTCCTAATAACAAAATTATATAAAATTTGAGTTGAAAAAAACACAGATTATTGTCCTTAAATCTTGTAATGCATTGAAACTCTCCTCATAACATGTTTTAGAGCACGCATTTTCCAACGCTAGCTGTGGGGTCCAAGAAATTAACTTATACAACAAATCATGTAATAATAACTAATTTCCTTATAGTGAACCCAACCACAATAAGTGCACGTTTTTCATACTTCATCGATGTAATGATGTGCAAAACGTTGCCCTTATGGTTACCTATAAATAAAAGATCTCTATTATTTGCAAACCTTTAGGGGTTTAAAATGTCTAAGTTCGAATGTCTTTTTTATTGGAATGTCGAAACTTATTTAAGATGTGTTTTTTCTAATATTTCATTTTTTTTAATTATATATTTTAATTTTTATTTTATTATTATTATTGTAGGGTTATTTTTTAAGATGTGGTTTTTTTTAATATTTGAGTTTTAAAAATTATATATTTAAATTTTATTTATTATTATTGTTATTATTGGGTTATTTATTGATGTTATATTTAAATATAAAATGATTTTTTTATGTAACAACTATTTATAATTATAAATATTATATTATATTTTATTATTATTTTTAAATATACAATTTATTATAAATATATTTTTCTAAAATATATTTGAGGTCAAAGATTTGGTATAGAGTGTATATCTTTTATATTATTTTATATTATGGTGTTTATATAGAGTTATCATTATTTATTGGCTATTATAACTACATGGCCAACGAATCCATTAAAACCTATAGTGAGATAAAATGTTCTATGTTAAAATTAGTGGCATAAGTGAATGTTTTACTTCCTCATTCTAGAGATATGTTCTTGTAAAATAATGTAGAGGATATTGCATTAATGAAAATATTCTATATTTAGGAAAATTTGTATATGTCTTCAAAGCACCTAATGGGAAGCATCAATATAGTTGAAATAATGGTTTTTAGATTTGAATGACATGCAAGATAGCCTTGGTTTTATCATTAACCCTACGAAGGGTCACATATTGAACCTATAGATAATATACATTCATTTGCATAATATTTAAAAACTAATGATAGATTGCAGAATGGACTCCGAGGATGGAGATTCAAATGAAAGTGGACCATAAGCTATGAGTATATGGGAAGGACGATCATGTGTAATAAAACATATCTTGAGACAAGTGAGCATATCTAAGGTGCAAAAACACCAATGTCATCCACATGAGATAACTAGAAGAGAAACCTAGTTGGGAAGTTATGATGTTGGCTATTAAGAGGAACATTAGATCTATTATCTCTTTGCATTGCTGATTTTAACACTTGAACCCATTACCTAAAAATTAATTCCAAATAAATCACTTATTGAATGAAAGCATTGTTGAGTAATCAACTAAACACTTAGCGAAAGCATAAACTAGGAAACCAAAAAAAATATAACACATAACACCAATATTTTTGGGTAGATACCCCTGGAAGAACCAGTGTTGAGAATGATTTTGTTATGCTAAAATCAGGGATCCCATAATAGGGATAATGGCCCACTGAGAGAAATACAACCGTATACAATCCTGACAAAGTCCTATCTATTGTATGACTGATACCTACATGTTTTTAAAGGTTTCCACGACTTTCATTCACCCATGTATGTACGCTACAATCTCTATTGAAACCCACATCCATGTATGGAAATATCATACGACAAGCTCCATACCACAGATCACTCTCATGTGACTTTATTTGATTCAAACCAACCTACACTGCCTATGTTGTCTCTTCTCCTTGTCCTGGTCTCTAGATAGAATTCCTTCTCCACCTATCCAAGATCTTGAATCACATTCCTTTGTGATCCAATCCTCGCAAAAGTAAATCCTAGATACTCTTAAGAATCTAAAGTATCAAGTGTCTTCCTCCTTCACCCTACCATTACTTTTATAATCCTGAGTTATATCTCTAAAGTGATTGCATGTTGAGATTACCTCTCACACTCACTTGAGATTTAGAAACATGGTAATTCCTCTTATGGATTTCCTTAAATAACCCAATTAACTAATTACACAATTAAGTAATAAAAGTAATTTATTGTAATTATTTTCTTAACTAAAGTAAATTCAAGAGTACAATGATTTGGATGATTTCCACACATCTAGACACATAGAATTGTGCAAAAATACCTTTCTGATGCTATCACTGGCATCAACACTCCCTCCTAGGAAGCAAGGGATTCTGCACCACTCTAAGTTTGTCTCTGAAGAACACAAACTTCCCTTTCTCCAAAGGCTTGGTCAGAATATTTGTAACCTGTTGATCTGTGGAAATATATTGAAGCTTCATTGGTCCCATCTAGATCCTATCTCGAATGAAATGGTATCTAATCTTTATATGCTTAGACCTGTCATGGAATACTGGATTCACTGATAATTTGATACAACTCTGATTATCACAGTATATCACCCTACGACAAGCTCCATACGACATGACAAGATTTGTACAACACAACACTCTCATATGACTTTCTTTGATTGAAACCCACATACACTACCTTTTTTCTCTCTTCTCCTTTACCTGATCTATAGATTGAAGTCCTTCTCCACTTATCCAAGATCTTGAATCACATTCCTTCATAATCCAATTCTCTCAAAAGTGAATCCTTTACTCTAAAGAATATCAAGTATCAAGTGTCTTCCTCCTTCACCCTAACCTTCCTTTTATAATCGTGAGTTATATCTCCAGATTGATTGCTTGTTGATATTACTTCTCACACTCACTTGAGATTTAGAAACATGTCAATTACTTTTATCACTTAACTAATTACATAATTAATTAATAAAAGTAGTTTACTTTAATAATTCCCCTAACTAAATTAAATTCAAGAGTAGAAGGCTTTGGACGATTTCCAGACATCTAGACAAATAGACTCTATTCAAACTCAGATTGTGCTATGGTCTTCAAAATTTAGTTTAGATATGTACACAAAAATTTATTTCTAATTTTGTTGAAATGTAGGGAGAAAACCTTATTATATGATCAAATAGTAAATTCTTCAAATTCCATCCCATTCCATATGGCTCAAATTCCATTGCAGAGTTCTCCCTTTCCATCTCTAGTAAGTTTGACTTATTTTATTTATGTTCTGATTATGTAATTAAAATTTTTTTATCCATGTCAATCTGAATAAAAATGCATCCAAATTTATAGGATCCTAATTCAGAATCAAGTTCAGATGAAAAAAATATTCCAATACCGGTTCAAAAACCTTGGAAGGTCTTATGAGAAGAAACACACCACAAGCAGTTGGTAGATGAAAATGGACAGTTTATTTACCTTACCAATTGTGACATTCCATCTTCCATCTTCCATGCACAATTGTGTGTTAACAGTGCTAATAATTATTTGATATAATGTAATTTGAACAAACAAATTATTGCATTGTACTTACTAATATCATGGATGTACTAATTTTCAATATTTTTGAAATTATTAGGACTCTAACGATGAGCGACCTACCTACCATCTTCCACTGCACCTCACAACAATGTTAACCCAAGAGAAGTCTGCAATGAGAGAACAACTTGTAGAGGAATATTACCAAGAATGGTTGAATCAACCACTTATTCAATTCCCACTACATCAAGATTCACCAATTAGGAATGACTACAACAATAATGGTTCTTCAGAAGTTGTCAATGGAGACAATAAAAAAGAGCTTGTTATGGATGATCACTTACGCTATAGACTACCATGGAGACAATATTATTCGACACATTCCAAAATGATGAGCTAGGGGATGATGTTAATATCTTTGATACCATTTTCGAAAGCCAAAAATCTGCTTCCACCACCCCTCTCTTTGGACCTAGCGCTCACTCATAGTCTACCCATCTTGGGACAACAATGTTATGATACAATGTGAAAGAAACATTTGGCATGTCAAACGCATTTTTCTTGACAATATTGAAGTAATTGACAAACAAGTACCACATATTAATTTTGAGAAATCTTGTCACACAATCAACACTATAAATGGTTGCTTCTATAAATGTTAAATGACCTTCTACATTTATATTTCCCACTAACTGTAGGTTATTGAAAGATAAGGTTTTTCCTAGTGATAATGTTTTTCCTGGTAACTTGGAAGAGGCAAAGAAGTTGTTGAAAATTTTGGGTGTTGAATATATATCATATCATACATGTATAAATAATTCTATTCTATATAGTGGAGAATATGCAGACAAAGAGATTTATCTGAAAAGTGGGCATGACAAGTACCATAAATCAAATAAAAATGGTAAATCGCATGGCCATACTCATAATATATTGAGGAACATGCCTATAATCCCAAGGATTCAAAGGTTCTTTCATTGCAAATAATTAGCTATGTTGCAGTGATGACATCCCTCGCACTGAAGTAAGTCAGGAGTTATGTGAATCCCAATAGATTCAATAGTCATGAATCATATAGAGCATACACGGCTAGAAAAATTCAAGGATGAAGTACGAAGTCTACGAGTCAACATAGAAATGGATGGCATGAATCCATAGTCCTTCCAAAACACCAGCTATTCTATTTGGCATGTAGTAGTGATAAATAAAAATATCTCCCCATAGTTTTCTGTGAATAATAAACATCTTATGTTGGGTATTATAGTCCCTGGTAGAAGACAAGTGAAGAATATGGATGTCTACCTAAAACCATTGATTTATGAATTGAAGGAATTATGGGAAGGGATAGATGTATACGATGTATCAAAACCCATCACAACAGAGAGGAGTTTTACGTTGTATGGAATACATGCTTAGACCACACATGATTATCCAGGCTTAGGATTTTTCTCTGTTAATTAACATGTTTATCGATTTGTTTATATACATAACGATATTTATTTGCATATTTAATTTGTTGTGATTGACATTTTATTCTTAAACAATAATGTGCTATGTATACAATAATTTCTCAGGTCTTGTAACTAAAGGATATCATGGATGTAAATGTTATGGACCTTCTCTGAAGGTTAGGTGGTCCAACCACCTACGAAATCCAGTGTACAACTACTCAAGGGTATTCCTCCTAGAAGAAAACCATTATAGAAGAACACCATCATCTTTCAATGGTAAACTAGAGAGAACCCAAAGGCTTGCAATAGTGACACCAAAAAAATCACCTAGAACATATAAGAGAAAGAAGGAGAAGCATATTACATAAATCTTCAATTCAAATGGGGATCCTTTGTTCCATGATTCCGAATTCTTCGACACTTGTGTTGATAAATTACCCATTATGATGAAAAGGAAATCTATCTTTTATGAGCTCCCATATTGGGAGCATCTTAATATTTCCCACTTACTATATCCAATGCATATATTTAAAAATGTTTCATCTTTTTTATGGAGGAACATATCATCAAAATAAAGTGACATATTGGTTGTGAGGAGACATATTACTTATTCAAAACTAAAAAAAACAAAAATTGGCCAAGACAAGAAAGTAGAGGAGAGTCTGGTCCCTCTTGGTCTTTCAAAGAAGGTGATGTCCCATGGATTTTGAAGGACATATTTTTTTAGAAAAAGAAGTTATATTGGGTGTGAAGGTGCCATATTTATATGGGTCTTCCCTGTGACATTGCTTCATTATGTGTCAAGACCTTTTTTGGGGGTTGAAATCACATGACCATTTGAACCTTCTACAGGTACAATGTATGTCAAAAAAGTGATTTTATTATTTGTAATTTTTTTTTTTTATGCCATGGGATAAAACATAATTAATTTGTATGTGTTTACTTTGTAGTGTTATTATCCTCTTTTCGTGCATGGGTGTGTGAACCATGAATTCGCCCATGACCTAAGGTGTTCCATATCTAAATTATTTTCATTTGTACGTTGGATCCCATCAAAGTAGATTCATATGCCTAGTATTACACGGTGGTGTCTAGAGATAGATGATATTGTTTGTATGTTTGAGAAGGAACTACCACTGAGTTTCATGGACTTGTAGGTTCATCTTCCAATTCACCTAGTAGATGAGGTTGAATTAGTGAGGGTGTTCTTGTGTTGTTTGATGTTTTTTTTAGAGAGGTACATGAAGAAATTGAAAGTATTTGTTCATAAAAGGGAAAAACATTAGGGGTCTATGATAGAGGGGTACATATCATATTAGTCTTTATATTATGTCAGTGAGTACATCAAGTAGATTGACAACACACCAGGTGCAGTCATTTAGGATGAAAAAATTGATGAAGACAAAAGAGAAGGGGAGCTTCTCCAAATGAATGGAAAAGGGTGATTAATGAAGACTAAGTGACTTATCATTTTTAAAATTTCTACATAGTCATGGGTCACATTGCACGAACAAAAGAGGAGGAAATGGGAAAGTGATAGGAAAGAATTCAGAAGCTTGAATGGTAAAAGAATTCCTTATCCTGGTCATTTAAAAGAAAATATTCCAATGATATTCCCCAACCGTTGGTTTGTTGACCAAGTCATAGAGAAATATGGTGCATCTGGTCATTACCGATGTGAAGAAGATGATGCACTAAACATAAGTATTGATTGCATCAACTCTGTAATAATCTCTTTGTGTACATAATTTTGAACTTTGTAATGAACATTTCAATTGTAAGTACATCTATATTATTTTATATTTTAATGGTCATGTTATTCGACACATATTAACAATGTGACGTGTTCACTTTTTATAGGTGCATTTGTTCGCATCTATGTTGGAATATGGACATAATTTTTTCACATAGGATGTTGATAATGGACACATGACACAATACTGTGGAGTGGAAGACAAGTTCAACCAATATAGTAGTGCTAGCCACCATGGTCAAAACACCATACATAGGAAGTTAGGTTATGTTGGAAAGATATAAGAGATCATTCGAATGGATTTCTCTTATTTCCAATGTGTTATTCTTAGGTGCAAGTGGTGGCACACCTTTGATCGGAATAATGTAAAAGTAAATCATGATAGCGGGATGATATGTATCAACTTTAAAAACATGTGAGATGAAGCTAAGGAGTCTTATGTTTTCCCAAAACACTGCAACCAAGTTTTGTCTTACCCAAATGTGTTCGATAGGGATTTGTGGTTTGTATCAAGACATGACCCTAGATCAAAACATATTTTTGAGAACAATAGGGTTATCTTGCCAAGGGAGAAACATAATCACGGCGATGAAAACCAAGAGTGATATGTGATATATGCTTTATTCTTTAATTACTTCTTTTATGTTTTCAAATATATAGTGGATTTAATAATTTGATTATTAAATTTATAATGTTATTAGTATTTAATATTTTATATGAAATATTATTAATGTTCTTGATTGGATAATATAATTAAATATTTTGTGTAAATGATATAAATATTTTTCCATTATAAATATAGATGATATTTTAACTTTTAGTATTTTGATTTGAACTTTTACTTTAAAAAACAATATAATGTTGTATTGTAAATATCAAATATTTTATATTATAATTTTAAAATATATTTTTGTTACCCACCATTTCAAATCATTAGCATATAGTATTATATTGTATTATTTTTTAATTTTGAGTTCATACATACTATATAATATATTGTGTTATTATTAATTATAATATAATAAATATAATATATTATGTTATATATTAATTCTATATTATAAATATAATAATATAATCTCCTATAAATAGAATATATTGTATTATATATATGTATTTTTGTAAGTTAGAAAAATATATTAGAGCCTTCTAAAGAGAAACCATTACAGATGTTGGAATATCCCAAGAGGGCATGGCAACATCGCCTTGGTGGGAAACCAATTTTGCCACATGGGAATTAAGTTTCCAAATGTCCATGCAGAATTCAAAAAATGTAAAAAGCAAACATTATGATAGTCCTAGAGATAGGATTCTACGCAGGGCGAGAACCCTATAAAAAGAATTGTCTAGAAACATAAGAAACTTGAGAAATATGAGAAAGTTGGAATTATCCGGAGCTGAGGTCAGGCCTCCATTATTTCCTTTCATCCTGTACATTATATTTTCCCAGAGTCCCTGTGTTCAGGATAGTTTTTAGGAGATCCCAAAGAAGATATTCCAAAATATCCTCGTGACTATTCCATCCATCTTCCCTATTGTGCAGTTCCTTAATGGTGCACTTGATGTCCATAATTGAGCTCTTAATGAAATCCAGTGAGTTCTTCAAAATATCTAGCTCAACGCACCTGGAAAAAGAAATTGGGGGTGGAGGGGGTGGTGGAATATCAGAGGATGAAGAGGGGNGTGGGTGAGGGGAGGGGGAGGACGAAGAAGTGAGAGGGGTGATCGGGCTGGGGGGAGAAGAGGGTGGAGGTGGGTGGGGTAGAGACTGGTGGGGGGGTGGTGGCTCTAGGATGAGATTTGGGGTGAATCCAAGGAAATTTTAGAAGCTATCGAACCACTCGACTCTGCAAGCATATAAAGAATACAAGGGAGGTAAGTCTGGTTGGTTTTCAACAGCTCCTTGAGCCTTCGAAATGCCTCTACGCATTTCTTGGTCCAAACAAACTTCTTTCCCTTCTTTTGTAACTTAGAAATTGATTTTTCTATCTTCGAGAATCCCTCAATGAACTCTCGATAGTATCCTACTTAACACATGAATCTACGCACTTTTGGGACATTTGTTGACATAGGCCATTCCATAATAGCCTCGACCTTTGCTGGATCCACAATGATACCTTCATCGGAGATGACATGCCCTAAGTAGTGGATCTTTGATTGATAAAATGAGAATTTGGACAACTTCCCATACAATTTGTTCTCTCGCAAACACTGTAGTACCACATGCAAGCACTCGTCATGCTCCTCCATCGTCCAAGAGTAAATCAAATATCATCCATGAATACTTGGATGAACTTATCCAAGTACTCGCGAAACACCCCATTTATCCAACTCATAAATACCCATGGGGCATTTGTCAGTCCAAACGGTAAAATAGTAAACTTGTAATGTCCAAAACTCATCTTAAAGGTGGTCTTAGGGACATCCTCCTCCTTGATCTATAACTGGTGATACTCTGATCACAAATCGATCTTTGATAACACCTTCGTACCCTTCATATGATCGAAAAGATCATCAATCCTCGACAATGAATAATGATTCTTGATCATTTCCTTGTTCAATTGATGATAGTCAATGGACAGCCTCCACGACCCATCCTTCTTTCGTATGAAAATAACAAGTGCACCTCACGGTGACACACTTGTATGTATCAGTCACAAGTCCAACAACTATTTCAGTTTCATTATGAAATCCTGTAACTCTGAGGTCGACATACGATAAAGCATTCTTTCTATTGGTTCAGTCCCCAGTTTTAGGTCTATAGTAAACTCCAATTCCCTCTCCAATAGTATCCTAGGTAACTCCTCCAGAAAGACGTCTGCAAACTCTCTCACCACCAAAAGGTGTTATAGACCTTACACCACTCCCTTCTCGTTTAACGAAAGGATCACATAAAGATTACACCCCTTGCACATGCTCTTCCGTAGCTGTAAGGAAGAGATAAACCTTAGAGAAACTCCCTCATTCCGACCTACAATCAAAAGTCCTTTTCCTTCATCATTGACCAAGCTCAACTATTTTTTCTTACACTTGAGTATCACCTCATGCGATTCCAACCAATCTATACTGATCACGATGCCATAAGATCCGAAGATCATGACGTATAGGTTGGCCCTGGTGACAAACTCTCCCAGGTTAAGGTACAACCTGTAACCTTTCCTCCAACCTGTTGTTGGCTGCCAAAGCCATCTCTACAAAGCTAAAATCATCCTGTTCGACTACCTTTAACTTAAACCTTTTTAGTGTTGCACCAGAAATGAAACTCTCGGTAGCACCATGATCTATCAAATACTAAGGGTCTGGTCAGCGACGGTACCTGAAGTCTTGAGCACAGTCGAATGGTGGTATACTTGGCTATTATTCACCACTGCATGAATCCCATGGACCTTTCCCAAATCTCCCATGGTAGTGGGTCTGACTGATCGAGATGCTCTAGTCCTCTTCACTGGTTCGTCGCACTAGAAATGAGGCTCTCCACATTCCAACATACTTTCTTCTATACAGTAATCCTGGTAACTGAAGTAGAATCTAAATTCTAACACTAAGGCCAACACAAACTTGTTCACCATAAGTTTCTCGATAATTTGGGTGTTGAGCATACCAAATTAGCTTCAAAATAGGCCTCATACTTGGGCCCCATGCAGTTTCCTTGTTGCAAGGCATCGAACTCACGGAGTTGACACTCAATGAATTACTCAGAAGCTACTTATCTCGGAACAGTTTCTTGAGCAATTTCCATGACACTTTGTTGAAGTCCATGTTCAAATGTGGCAGGAGCATCTTCTGCCATAGAAGAGCGCTCCCCTTTAGTTGAAAGACCACCTTGCAGACCTTCAGGCTGGAGTTCGTAATCGTGAAGAGTGAAGCAAAATGCCTTGCCCTATAACCATGCTTGGATGAAATAATCATCATCCACACTCATGGACTCGAGAAATAAACTCTATCGAGTTCTCGGTGGATTCTAATGATACTAGCTAGGGCGCATTATGGATCCTCAGGGTATAGGTTTCCTAGCCTCCTCTCAGTACCGATGGTGAATCAAGGCCCTTTCACATTACATGGAAGATCCTTGTCAGACCATTGTCATCCCTTACAGCGAGTGAATCCATCCCAAGGACTTTCCCCTCCCCTTGGGGGTTCGACTTTGATGGTGCAGAAACCTCTGCAGGCATCGCACTTACTTCCACAGCACCATGTTGTGAACCTATGAGGATCCTCTAAATGAGATCACTGGATGAANGATGGTGCAGAAACCTCTGCAGGCGTCGCACTTACTTCCACAGCACCATGTTGTGAACCTATGAGGATCCTCTAAATGAGATCACTGGATGAACTCATTAAATTTTTAAGCAATGCTAGGTTGATACTCAAAGTTTTACTGCAATGGAAAGCAAGGCGATCCACTATCGTAGGGTTGAAACCGCTATGATACCATATGTAACGGCCCCTTCATTACGACTACAAGTGAAGTAGAAGAGCAATTTTTTTTTTTTTAGTTTTTAGGGCAAGAAGGTGATGAAGAAAAAAAGTTACCTCACCATTGACGATGATAACATTTTACCTCACCACTGATGATGAATGTAAGAATGCAGTCCAAGCAATAGGCAACTATGACTCAATGCACTAGCATAGGAGAAACGAGGTGACAAATGCATTAATACAAGGAGAAACAACTACCCGCCCAACACAACAGGACCCCGCCTACAATCCAAGGGACAACATCCCCCTCGAGACGCAATGACCTTGAAGAACAAAGAATAGAACCTCAAGGTGCACGAACCAAACACATGAAGGTGTTCAACTCGTGCGCAAAAACAAACTTACAATGCTCGAAAACACTCACACGAAAAGCACCGACTCCGACCAAGTTATCATTTTCTGCTATCCAAATAAGACGCACCATGATCCCCTCATCAGGAATCATGCTGTCCCCCGGTGATAGGTGCATCAATAACCTTGGTGCAACACATCCTATCTGGACCAAGGACTCTAGAAAACTCTGATGCGCTAGGAGCCGAATACTGACAGGGAGACTATACCCACACACCACACAAATGGTTGATGAGACATAAAAGGATGACTACCAAGGGAGTCATGGCTTCATCAACCACCCAACCTATTCATCAATTCTAAACTAGTCAACAGTTACAAATTGTTTTTCACATTGAATATCCATCGAAATTTAGCAAGTCTAAACTATNTGTCCCCCGGTGATAGGTGCATCAATAACCTTGGTGCAACACATCCTATCTGGACCAAGGACTCTAGAAAACTCTGATGCGCTAGGAGCCGAATACTGACAGGGAGACTATACCCACACACCACACAAATGGTTGATGAGACACAAAAGGATGACTACCAAGGGAGTCATGGCTTCATCAACCACCCAACCTATTCATCAATTCTAAACTAGTCAACAGTTACAAATTGTTTTTCACATTGAATATCCATCGAAATTTAGCAAGTCTAAACTATAATTTAGTCTTTAACTTACCAACTGATTAACAATTAATACAATCCAATCATCCATTCTACTTTACACCATAGCTATTACTTTCAATCTAAATAACATCGCCTTTGAATAAATCGACAATTCTACATTACAATCAAGAATTAATTTCCATCGAAATAACCTCAATTACGAATCAGTTCGGCAATGTTGCATTATGATTTAATCATTAACTACAAATTAATTTAGCAAGATTAATCTATACTTTGGTCAATACTCCTAAACTCATTTAACCATTAATCACCATTTAAAATGGTAATTATAAGTTAATACTTGAAATTACAATCTAACTATTAAATGGCAATATATAACTACATTAGCCACATCAATGTAAAATGCTACAATATAACACTTGTAATCATTTAAATTACACATCTTGTCTATCTAATATAACTATACCAAAAATAACTAGTTGTCTGTAACATTAAGAGGGGAACTATTGACTGTTAACATCGCTGTAGCAATTGACATCATTGTGGTAATCAATATTAATAAGGAAACTATTGTCCTTTGACATTGTTGTAGCAATTAGCCTAGCAAATAACATGGCAGTTACATAACAATTAATCTGACTAATAACATGGTTGTAGAAATTAATGTTTTGTAGTGAGAATGTTGGGTACACTCAAATTGAAGGTGAATAAGAAGACAAAACAACTGCAGAAGGATCAACTCATGGTCATTCAACAATCAACGCAGTCAACATTCTAAATAGAAAAATTGTGTCCCTTCAATAGTGAAATTAGTCAATCTTTTTTGAGGGCAAATACATGGTTATTTACAACAAACTCAGTCACATTTAATTGGGAAAAATCATGGGCCTTTATAGAAAACTTAGTCACATTTAATTGGCAAAAATTGTGGGCATTTATGGCAATCTCAGGGAATCGATTTAATACCCAAATTCATGGGTGGTTACAACAAGCTCAGGCAATCGATTTAAAACAAATTCGTGGGTGTTTTATCAACAACTTAGTCAATCGATTTAAAGGCAAAAACATGGGTATTTCAACAACAATATCTGTCAACTTTTAAAATAAAAAACATGGGCATTTCAATAGCAATCTCTGTCAACTTTTAAAAGCAAAAACGTGGGCATTTCAACAATCTCTGTCAACTTTTAAAAGAAAAAAATGTGGTCACTTTGACGACAATCACAGGCGCGTTTTAAATGGAAAAATCATGGTTTCCCTTTTTCATTGCTCGGATGCCAAATAAAAACACATACAGGATTGACCAAAACGCCCTTCCCTTACCAGGATACCAATTATAAAAACATAGACATGGAAATGATTTTGTTTTTCCATTGCCAGGATACTAATATAACACAGACATGAATAACACATAAACGTTTTTCCATTTCCAGGATACCAATTATAAAAATGCAGATAGGGAATCAAATTATTTTTCCATTTCCATAATACCAATACAATGCAGGCAGGAATAACAAATAAAAACGTTTTTCCATTCCAGGATACCAATACAAAAATGAAGACATGAAATCAATTCATTTTTCCATTGCCAGAATACCAATCCAACGCAGACATGAATAACAATTAAAAACGTTTGTCCATTCCAGGATACCAATACAAAAATGCAGACACTAAATCAATTTGTTTTTTCCATTGCCAGAATACCAATACAACACAGACAAGAATAACAAATAAAAACGTTTTTCCTTTTCCAGGACACCAGTACAAAAATGCAGACAATAGTAAGAGAAATGCAAGGATCCTATGGGAAAATTCATTGAAATGATCGCAGGGATTCTATCAGTCAAGGCGCAGAGAAAACCAATAAGGACACAAGATAATCTGTACACAGAGGTCTTTTCTAGATGGCACAAGTCAAACAATCAACCAAGGACAATAACAGAGGTAGACGGCTGACAGGAACATCCTTCGCTCATCATCCACGCACAAAAAATAATGGCGTTGAGATCCATAGGTCTATTAACGCGAAAGCAACAACCGTAGATCAGGCTCTTTGCTAACTTCTCAGGCGAGGAACGATGAGCTAGGTATGAAAGGCAAAAAAACCACAATATTCACAAATCAATACAGCACAGGGGAGTCAAGACATGCCAGGAATCGAAGGCCATGGAATTCAATCAATCATCGAGCTATAGGCCATGGAAAAATTCAGTTATCAACTAGAATTCTAAGACAATCAATTTACTTACCCAATTAAACCTGTAGATCCAAAGCATAAATCCTACTACAATCTACCATGAAAAAATAAATAAAGTGTATCATTGTCTGATCGCCTGCTCTGATTTGATGTATCGCATGCTCCATGCAACTCTCGCTTTCCAACCAACGAGACTTCACTAGTACCTCCCAGCCAATGCTAGGGGTACTCTTCTTCCCCCTTAGCCCCCCGAGCTGCAAAGAGGCCACACACACTAATCAAAGAATCAACTGGCTCCCAGCTGGGTACGCCAACTCCTCACCAAGATGTGTGTCCCAACTCCCACAAGCTAAGTCAGTCAAGTATAGATTTCTGCAGCGTAACATTACACCAAACAAAAGAGATCTCTCTTCCTCATCCTCCCTCCTTTATATAAATTTTCAAAGTCCTTTACCTTTCAAAAATAACATTTAAATTAATG
>JASDQU010100217.1:75145-95556 GCA_032191745.1 Picea mariana | reverse complement strand
TTTAAAAAAATTGGCATCTTTATGTCATCCCAACTTGAGTTGTTGGTGGTTTTGACAGGAGTTTGAAGAAATTTTGGGAAGCTTCTTGTCATCCATGCCATTTATCTTGTTCCTGCACATTAAGTACCTAATCATATCCATTCTCTCAATGAGGGAAATGCATGCTTCTACGAGGCGGATAGGATAGGGTGTCTTACCTTTAATTTTGAGATTACAAGTTGTAAAATTCTTTTCAATTTTCTGTATCTCTCTCAAGGATTTTATAGAGATACTACATCCCTAGAACTCACATCCATATAAAATGACAAGTTTGACGAGACTCTCAAATAGGATTTTTTTCTTATCCCATAGCGAAAGGTCTACTAATTTACAATTGTTTTCAAGCCCATAATAAAATTACCACCCTCCATTTATCCTTTTTGCAACACTATAGTTCCAATTGATTTTGTGATGAATATTGCTTCTAATATATTTCTATGAAGGAATTTTCTCGAAGCTGTTATTTTCATGTACAAAATTATCACAGGTGATATTTATGGAGTTAAATATCATAACTTTAATTTTTCTATTGTTCACAACCATACTTGTATGAGAGAAAACATCCTTGAGGATTCTTGGTTTCTTACCAAAGTGATAAGGACTCCTCTCCATAAGAAGAATAGCATTGACATAAATAGGAAGGATTATGAATAACTAGTGAGAGTCGAGCCAACACAACCTACATCTTCTACACATTCTTCTAACTTGTCTACGTATATACCAAAAATAGTAGGGGACAAGGGACAACCTTGTTTGACTCTTATATTAAAGTTGATTTTTTCTGACCAACCCTTAGTGTTCCTAAACCTAGAAAAAAAATTCACATATACAACCTTACTGCAACAACTCTCAACTTGAAAGGGAATTTTAACTCTTATATCCTATTCCAAAGGTTAGTCTTGGGTCCTATATCAAAATATTTTCTAAAAGCAATGAAACAATAAAGGAGATTGGTGTTATAATTGCAACACTCTTCTCCATTGATCCTAAGCATAACAAGGTGGTCTAGAGTTGAAGGATAGCCTTTGAACCTTTCATGGCTTTTAGCTCATTTTATGTGGCTTTCTAGCCATATGATGATCTTCTTTTTCAAAATACTTTCGTACAACTTGTCTAAAATTGGTCTAATCATAAAGGTCCTATAATTAGAGGGATTGTTTTTGTCTCCACTTTTTAAAATAGGTAAAATGAGGCTTTCAATCTAGGTTTTAGGAAAGCCCTTCTTGAGTTCTAAATTGAAGAGATTATGTATATGGGTGATGAGAATAGGCCCTCCAATTTTTAAGATTTATTATTCATATCCTTTGATGCCCATAGCTTCCCCTTTTGTGAGTCGCTTAATCTCAAAATTTATATCTTTTATAGAAAACCTTCATCATGTGTAAAAATATTTGGAATGTTGTCCATGACAATACAAGATGATTTTCAAGGTAGAAATTACACTCTCATATTATTATTTTTTTTGTTTTACGAGTTAGAATTTCCTCTAGAATTTCTTAAGATCTAGCTAATAGATGTGCCAAAGTTTTTCTTTCTTTCTATTTATGTAGTGCATTTTTTCCATTTTAATTAGGGCCTTGTATCTGATTTTAATAACTCATTAGAAGCACTCATAATGACTTTTCTAACAATTTTACACTTTTATACCAATGATTGATTGTACCATTTTTCTTTTTACATAACACATGGATAGAAAATACAAATGTTAATGCATATTTTGCTTATGTAATTTACTATTAAATATGTTGTTTTTAAATGCTAATCTATATACATAGAAAGGGATGAGTCTATATATATAGAAAGGGATGATAGCTTAAAGAGTTAGTTGTTAGTTTAAAGAGTTAGTCTAATTGACTTTTTTCAATATGATTGAATATTTGGCTAATTTAATACAAAGGAGTATAGAAAAGTTAATCACTTATCCTATATCAATTCAAAAACTGAGTTTTAATTACTTCTAAATTTTATCTATCTTTAAATCTCTACATTTTATATCATATTTTCTAATAAACTAAAGCAAAAAATTAATAGAGCTAATGGTTTCCAACAAAGAGACATTGTTTGGATATTTATTTTCACCATGCATGTATTTATTAAGCATCTTAAAAAGTTGGGTATAGTTTTTTTTTTATGAACTTAATTATAAGATTGAAATGTGCTGGTTTTTTTTTATTATATTGTAATTGAAATGTAAGATTTTTTTTAGTTTAGTTTAATAGTGTTATTCACTTCTTTTTAATTGAAATTTGATTGGAAAATGTAAAGAAAATATCTTTAAAATGAAATATTTATTTATCATCTTCTCCACTATAACATTATCAATGTCATGTTATTTGAAAAACTTAGATTTTTTCCATCAACATTAATATATATATATATGAACATCATATATATTAGTTAGTGATATTATAAAAGTTTTTTCTAATGCTATGGTAAAAGGTTTGTCAATATGGTATTTTTTTATGTGTGAGTTTTTAATACCATTTTGCTTCATTATTTCCTAAAATTTTAACTATTAATCTACAGAATGTGTATTTGATTTTGGAAAAATAACTATCACATAATTCATATGATATTAAAATTTTTCTAAAACTTCATTGTATTTATTAAACATTTTCTACAACTTCATTGTATTTATTATTATTWTTWTTWTTTTTTAATAAAATCTCTTAATTTTTCTTATAAATTAAACAAAACTTAAATAAAACATAAATATAATCTTATATAAGGACTAGCTACTTTATAATAAATAGTATTCTTATTTATTAAAATGATTTTATAAAACAAATTGATTGATGTGACTGATCTTAAATTTTAAGAAAAACTTGTGTAATAAAAATATATTATCAAACCAATACAAGCAAATAAGATCGTTATTAAATATTGTTATTAAATCTAACCAGCATAATTATGTTAATCCCAGCAAAACTAAATTGAGATAATTCGACTTTAACGTCGTCGGGAGTATGGAAGTATGGGAAACTTACGAGTTATTCTCCAAAGCAACACCAAACAATCAATCTGACACTGAATTTTGTACAGGACTTAAGCAATTAGTGGGCTTTTAAAACGTGTGAAAGCATTTTGTTTGGTTGCAACTGTGGCAGAATCAGTGATGCCAAACCCACACCGTTTGTTGTTCAGTCCCGAACGCATGACATTACCATATGTTTGGTGCCGCACACCATACCATTTCTATGACCACGACGAGCCAACACATACTCTCACTTACAATACCATTTTCATGACCGTCATGAAGCCAATTCGTACTCTCATTTATATAAACACTGAGTGGTGCTCCTGAGTTTCAAAGCTCTCTTCAGTGAAAGACTGAGTCTGAAGATGGTTTGTTTCGATTGTTTTGATGCCTCCAACAACAGCCTAAATGTTAAGATTTCAATTTAGAATGATTTTGGAGACTGTTTAAAGCAAACAGTGATGGAGTGGTATGAGAACCCTTCTTTACGGATCATCACCAGAGGCATTACAATGTGTGAGAAGCTTGTAATTGTAATCTTTTGTTGTAACGTCGTAGTTGTGTTGGACATTGAAATGGGTAGGATTGGAAAAAAATGGATTCCACGGCCGTTTTCTCTCATTTAAACTCACTGTGATTGCAGATTGTCGTCTGTCATTCTCACCCCACTTTCCAGGGGAAAACCCACCGTTACATAGCTTATCCAATTTTAGAGTTCCCAAGCCCTTCACAATGGGAGGAAAATTATATTATGTAATATATTCTGTGGTAAAAGATATTATGTAAAACATAATATGGTAGAGGGTATAAAATGTTGATGTGTATTATCTTCAGAGTGGTTGGTTGAACAATTCATTAGAAAAAGATATTATGTAAAACATAGCATGATACAACTTATAAAGTTGATTATCACTTCAAAAAGATATTATGTAAGACATAGTATATGGTACAAATTTTTTTTCGAAATTATTTTTCTCACATTTTATTTTTATTTTTGTAAGTCATTTAAATATTATGTGTCATATATGTTTTTGTTCATTTTTATTATAAATACAAAAGCATTTCATGCACAATATAACTTATTACAAAAATGCATTTAATATAACATCATCAAACTGCTTTAATGGAATACAACACCATTAAAAACATAAGCATACAAGCTTACTTGATTACCTTCATATAGCACATAGTTTTAAATTTGAAAAACACCAAATAAAAGGTTTCAACTTCTTTCTATATCTCAATTCTGTCTAGATCCAATCACTATACACAAACAATCTACCAAACATTAAGTAATATTCATGCAATGATGCAAAAATAGCTACAATTTACAGAAAAAGGAAAAAAACAATTCAGATACATTAAACTCACTACTCAAAAATCATTATTGATAAAAAAAAATCACTATTGATGAGGTAGATAGAATTTTTAATATTTAGAAGAAGATTAACAATAAAATATAAAACTTCTTGTATTTTAATTATTAATAATATTTTCTCTTTCAAAAAAATCATTTTTATTGATACATATTACAAAGTTAAAATTTATAAAAAAAAAAATAATGCAAGTGCACATACTAAGATATACACAAAAATAAGAAGATCGTATTATTTGCACTATGTGAAAGTATTATTTAGTAAATGGAATGTGAAGTGATTGGTCAATTTGAATAAGTACGATATACATAGAAACAGGGATGATTTTAGGGGTTAAATTTCATTCATGGGCTAATTTTTTATGGTTTTTTCAAAAACAAGATTTCCTATTTTAAAAATGATTAGCCCAAATTCTATAGGATAAAATTATTTTACTTTAAAAATCGTCCAAATTTTTTAAATACTATATAAAATCCTTAAAAATTTGAATATTTTTACAAAAATATCACCAATCTTTATAGTTGGCATATGAAGGATTAGTAAGATTCGCCAAAGTTTCTACATTTTAAAATAAATTTCTAGCCTTAAAATCATCTTTGCACAAAAATTATAAGATAAGAATCATTGAATGTTTTGTTTTACCTTTATTAGTCAACTTTTTGTTTTAATATTTAATATTTATTACTTTATTAGTTATAATGTTAGATGTTTGTTTTTCTACTTGGTTCTAACACTAAAATAAAATGAAGAAGCTTAATATGTTTCATGATAATATTAAGAGTATTATGTTTTCTGATGTTCTGATTTGTTAGAATTGGTTCTTTTAAACTATGGATTTTAGAGTTTAGAGATCGAATTAGTTTTTACCTTTTTCATAGTAAATTAGGGATTTTATAAAATCTCTAAGATAGTGAAAAGACCCAAATACTTCATCAGACGGTCCAAATTTGTAAAAGTTCGTCATTAAATGGATTTCAGAGATAGAATAGGTTCTTATCCTTTTCATAGTAAATTATGGATTTTACAAAATCTCTAAAATGAAATTTGTAAAAATTCGTCATTAAATGGATTTCAGAGATAGAATTGGTTCTTATCCTTTTCATAGTAAATTATCGATTTTACAAAATCTCTAAAATGGTGAAGAAATCCAAATACTACATCATCAGATGGTCCAAATTTGTGAAAGTTCGCCATTAAATCTGTCTCAAAAGCATTTATTTTCTAATAAACCGTTTAAGAGAACGAAGAAAAAATGAAAAGCCATTTTTACAAACTAAGCGGTGCATGAATGCTTGAATTTATAGTTTCGTCGTCGATTTTCTGTCACTGTTTTAATATGCATAATTGAACCATATTATCAACAATCCTTACTAGGAATTAGATGTTCATATTTTCATCCAATTCATTTTACTAACTATTAAATCTGAAATCTTAAAAATTCAAGATGAATTGTAGCAAAAGTACATAGTAGCTACATATTATTACGAATTATAGGGAATGTGCAATCTTGTAGATCCATTGAGGGCAAGGTATTGTATGACAAGTACATAGTAACTGCAAATTATTAAAAATTAGAGGAAATGAGAAATCTTGGAGATCCAGTGAGGGCAAGTTGAGTAGTACCACAGGTACATAGTAATGGTACATAATAAAGTGTCTTTGAGAGGTTGATAATAATTGAATAAATAATGAAATTTCATTAAAATATTTAAATTAAAATATTCTCTAAAATTACAGAGAATTTTGAATTGAAATTTTGAATTGAAAAAAATCATGGATGAAATTAGACTAAAATATTTAAACAAAATTATATAATATTTGAGTGGAAAAAAAACACAGATTATTTGTCATGGTCTTTTTTTTAATGTATTGAAACTCTCCTCATAACAAAATGAATGTATTGAAACTCTCCTCATCACAAAATTATATATAAAATTTGAGTTAAAAAAACACAGATTATTGTCCTTGAATCTTGCAATGTATTGAAACTCTCCTCCTAACATGTTTTAGAGCACGCATTTCTCAAGGCTAGTTGTGGGGCCAAGCAATTAACCTATATAACATATCATTTAATAATAACCAAATTATTTACAGTGAACAAAAGAGCCATAAGTGGACGTTTTTCATACTTCAGTCCCGAAGCAGGGATGTGCAAAATCTTGCCCTTATGGTCACCTATATATAACTAAAAGGTCTGAATTATTTGAAAATATTTAGGGGTTTAAAACATCTAAGTTCGAATGTCTTTTTGATTGTAATGTCTAAACTTTTTTAAGATGTGTTTTTTCTAATATTTGAGTTTTAAAAATTATGTATTTTTTATTTTTATTTTATTATTATTATAGACTCTAGAGTTACTTATTGATGTTACGTTGAAATATAAAACTAAAACCAGTTTTATAAGTATTTAATAATTGTAAATATTATATTATATTTTATTATTATTATTTAAATATACAATTTATTATAAATATATTTTTCCAAATTATGTTTAAAGTCCAGATTTAAGTATTTAATAATTGTAAATATTATATTATATTTTTTTATTATTATTTAAATATACAATTTATTATAAATATATTTTTCCAAATTATGTTTAAAGTCAAGATTTGGTATACAGTATATATATATCATGGTGTATATATAGAGTTATCATTATTTATTGGCTATTATAATTACATGACTAAAGAATCCATTAAAACCTATAGTGAGTTAAAATGTTCTATGTTAAAATTAGTGGCATAAGTGAATGTTTTACCTCCTCATTTTAGAGATATGTTGTTGTCAAAGAATGTGGAGGATATTGCATTAATGAAAATATTGTACATCTAGGGCAATGTGTACATGTTTTCAAACCACTTAATGGGAAGCATCAATCTAGTTAAAATAATGGTTTTGAGATTTGAATGACATGTAAGATAGCATTAGTTTTATCATTAACACTAGGAAGGGTCACATATTGAACCTAGATATAATATACATTCATTTGCACAAGATTTAATAACTAATCATAGATTGAAAAATTGACTCCAAGGATGGAGATTGAAATGCAAATGGAACATAAGCTATGAGAATAAAAGAAGGGTGATCATGTGTAAGAAAACATATTCAAGAAAGGATAGTAACATAGTAATTGGAGATTAATCTAGGACTACAATAGAGGCTTGAGACAAGTGAGCATGTCTAGTGTCAAAAAAACCCATGTCATCCATCCGAGATAACTAGAAGAGAAAATCCAGTTAGGAAGTTATGATGTTGGCTATTAAAAGGAACATTTGATCTATTATCTCTTTGCATTATTTATTTTACCACTTGAACCCATCACCTAATAATTAATTCTAAATAAATCAATTATTGAATGAAAGAACTATTGAGTAATCAACTAAAGATGTAGTGAAAGCATAAACTAGGAAACCAAAAAAAACTCACACACAAACACCAATATTTTTGGGTAGATACCCCTAGAAAAACACAAGAGTGAAAACCAGTGCTGGGAATGATTTTATTAAGATAAAATTAGGGCTACCATACTAGGGATAATGGCCCACTGAGAGAAATACAACTGCATACAAATTGAAAAAGTATGGTCTATTGTAGAACCCAGAACTACACGTTTTTCAAGGTGTCCGTGAGTTTCATTCACCCTCTTATGTACACAATTGTCTCTACTGAAACCTGCATACATGTACAGAAATATCGTATGCCAAGCTCCATATGACGTGACACTCTCCTGTGACTTTCTCTAATTAAAACCCACCTACATTGCCTATGTTCTCTCTTCTCTTTGACATGATCTCTAGATTGAAGTCCTTATCTACCTATCAAAGATCTTGAATCAGATTCCTTCATGATTCAATCCTCTCAAAAGTAAATGATATACTCTTAATAATCTCATATATCAATTGTCTTCCTCCTTCACCCTACCTTTACTTTTATAATCGTAAGATATATCTCTAAAGTGGTTGCATGCTGAGATTACTTCTCACACTCACTTGATTTTTAGAAACATGCTAATTTCTTTTAGCACTTTCCTTAAATAAACCAATTAACTAATTACATAATTAATTCATAAAAGTAATTTACTTTAATCATTCCCTTAACTAAAGTAAATTCAAGAGTAGAAGGATTTGGACAATTTCCACACATTTAGACACATAGATTGTGCAAAAATATTTGTCTGATTCTATCACTGGCATGATCACTACCTCCTAGAAAGGAAGGTATTCTACAACACTCAAACTCTATCTCTAAAGAACAAAAACTTCCCTTTCTCCAAAGGATTGGTTAGAATAACTGCAACCTGTTGATCTATGGAAATATATTGAAGCTTCATTGCTGCCAACTAGATCCTATCTTGAATGAAATTGTATCTGATCTCTATATGCTTGGACCTGTCATGGAATATTGGATTATCAAAGATTTTGATACAACTCTAATGATCATATTATATCACCATACGACAATCTCTATACGACAAGCTCTATACGACATGTCAAGATCCATACAATGCGACACTCTCATATGACTTTCTCTAATTGAAACCCACCTACACAAACTCTATTCTCTCGTCTCCTTTACATGATCTATAGATTTATGTCCTTCTCCACCTATCCAAGATCTTCAATCACATTCCTTTGTGATCCAATCCTCTCAAATGTAAATTCTCTACTCTCAAGAATCTCAAGTATCAAGTGTCTTCCTCCTTCCCCCTACCCTTTCTTTTGTAATCATGCGTTTAACTAATTACATAATTAATTAGTAAAAATAATTTACATTAATAATACTCTTAACTAAATTAAATTCAAGAGTAGAATGCTTTGGATGATTTCCACACATCCAGACACATAGACTTGTGTGGAAATACCTATATGATGCTATCACTAGCATCAACACTCCCTCCTAGCAAGGAAGGTATTATGCACCACTCCAAGTATGTCCCTAAAGAACACAAACGTCCCCTTCTCCAAAGGATTGGTTAGAATATATAAAACATGTTGATATCTGGAAATATATTGAAGCTTCATTGCTCCCATATGAATATTATCTCGAATGAAATGGTATTTGATCTCTATATACTTGGACCTTTCATGGAATACTGGATTCTCCAAGAGTTTGATATAACTATGATGATCACAATATATCACTATAGGCTCTGACTCCTATTCAAAAAATTTGTAAGCAATTTGTGAAGCCAAATGCCTTCAAAACTATACATACTCATTTCCATATACTATACCTCTATTGAACTGAGTGATACAAAAGTATTCTTCCTACTGAACCAAGTAATTATTTTGTATCCCAAGATGAAGCAGCACCAGGAGGTGTTTTTTCTATTTACTTCACCTCCAAATATGAGTCTTCATATCACTACAGATCCACTCCATATCCTCCAAGATATCTCAATCCATACTCCACTTTCCCTCTCAAGTACCTGAGCACATCTTTTGTTGCAATCCAATAAACCTACCTCGGCTTCTCCATGAACTGACTCAAGGTGTTCATCAAAAAACAAATATATTTCCTAATGTTGACCAAATAAGTCAAGGACCCTATCAACTACTTGTATATCTCATAATTCACCAACGTTGAATCTAAAGTGATAACCTTCTTCAGATAGGTAATCATAACTATATCCATTGACTTACAGTTATCCATTCTAAATATCCTCAATATATATTCTATATAATTCCCTTGTCTAAGGAAGATCTCTCTCGATACCTATCATACCTCAAACCCCAAGAAATAATACATCAAGCCAATGTCCTTCATCTCAAACACACTATCTAAATATGATTTGTACGCTACTATAAGCTCCTCTACACCTATGAGATATAAATCCTCAATGTACAAAACCAAGGTATGAAATACAAGTTAGGATGTGCCTTATTATCATCATAAAAAATTTCAGACAAGATCCAAGTCTCGGAAATTTAGCAAGAAGCTTGATAGTTTAGAGGACCAGGACATATATGGTGGCGTATGGATGAATATAGCGGAGGCCCAAAAGGCATAACTCGACAGACCGTCGATTGTGAAACGACCCAGATCAATGAGTGGAGCCCATATCGGGCGATGAACTTGCATGAGACTTAACCATGTAATGTGGATCAGGGAAAACCATTGTGGTTTTTTAATGGACACACATTGCCTCTAGAGATTCATCAGGGAAAAAGGTGGGTTGCCTAAAACCACTTTTGTAAAAGCCTCAATGTCACATGTTTCAATACGTCAAATCAACCACTTGTGGGGTAGACGACAAATGGTCAGAACCACCCCGTTTCACTCATTCGGTACTTCACAACCATATGATGTTGGGTGAACGTCACCATGTAAAAAACTTGAATGCTAATCATTTGAAATGGATTGGTTGACCGTGGTAAATCAATGTACTTGTAGTCGATCATGTTAATAATTCATAATTGGAACTCTATAATTATTGGTTTTCAAGTATGAAGGTATCATTTCATCCATAAACAAAGAAATCTCCAATTTGATCGACTCTCTGATTTCTGTAGGAACACTTTGGTGTCCATGAAATTGGGACACATGGACAAAGCTATATCCAGTGAAACTGGTCATTCAGGTAACATGGCAGATTTACCTACGAGTAAAAAGGAAAGGGTAATTGCACATATATTAGCAACTAAATTCTATACAGAACCTTCTATAGACTCCGTATTAGAAGTCAGGATAAATTCCGTTATGAGGGATCTAATCATCAACAGGCAAGCCACGAAAAAGAAACAAAGAAAACGATAGAAGAAAGAAACCATATCTAAAGCGACTGAAAGTGTTGGAGAGAATCAATCAGTCTGGTTGGATACTCTAAAGGCGGAGATTTCTAAGCTAAAATGAATTCTCGAGTGAATATAAGTACATCCCAACAAGTTTTGGACAAGTAGAAACCTAAGGAAAGGGGCCCAGATATGACAGACCTGTTACTAACAGTCCCTTTAAAATAGGACAATTGTTACGTTAATTCATTCCTTTTTGTAACTTGTCTCTATTTTTATAATTATGAGGAAGTTTGAACGTTTTGAATTACACAAGAAATTTATCTATATATATTATCTCGAGGATATAGAAAAGGATGGAGAAAAGAGGAGCCTTCCCTCTGTGCAGGAAAAAACTTTTGTAAATTTTTGGGCTAGAATGAATATATAAATGCAGAGGAAGATTTTGGATTGTTTATGAAAAGATTCTAACTGGCCGTGATATGAGTCTTGTTTTCCTATCGTAGTATGTATTTCCTGTAAGCATGCATTTCATTTACACTTCTTTCTATCTAAATTGGAGATTTAGAGGCCCATAATTCATTATTTGATGCTCTTGGCTTAGCAACTTAGACTATGTTTTTGTCTTCTTAACTTATTCAGAATTCATCTTCGTAATGCTCTGATGTGGTTATGTGTTTCTTCTTCCTCTGATGTCATGCAAAATTTTCGTATATAAACTCAGACTTACTGCCTGATTTAGCCTTTTCCTCTAAATAGTTCTCAGTTTTGATGATGTATTCTATTTATTCTAGACCGCATAGCCCAAATGTCATATTCATTTCTCCAGTTATTTTATTAAAAACCCCCAACACAAACCAAATATAGCCACTGATTTCCATAGATATATAAAGTGACATGAGAGAGCCCTCTCTGAGTTGATTAGTCTAGTGCCTCAGCTCTAAAGCTAGTTGAAACCATTACCTCTATTGTTTGTCTATTCATCCAGAAAAAATTTGCAGAGTGCTAACATTCTGGCGCCATTGCCAGGGACAAAATTGAAAAATTTTCCCTGGGAAGAATGAAATGGTTAAGTTCTAAGGTCTGAGAGAAGTGGATAGTTAGACACATATTGGTTGCATTCCTTCTATGGTGACTCGACACATCAAAAAATACATTTGAAGGTGATTCCACTGGTGGAAGAATCCAAAAATTTGAATTTTCACTACCGACTCCACTCTAAATGCATAATCCATCTTCCAAAACATTATTAGTGACTCTACTCAATATTCAAATGTAATTCAAAGACTCCACTGGAAAATGAGATACATTGACAGAGGTATGAAAATACATTATGGAAGAAAACAAGTACTTAAAATTGGATTTTTTCCGAGGCATTTTATTGTTTGTTATAAGTTGCCTATGATTTTTCCTTGAACATGCCAAACAAATGTTTTTTTACCTGTTGCATTCTAATGATGATCATGAATATCTTGCAATTACATATCCTCCTCTTAAAGTTGTGCATGCATTTCCTCACTGTATCATTGGTGTTGATAAAAAATTACCATCTGGGCCATGTGATGACCACAACCAAGTTGATAAGTCTCATGAAACCAGGGTTGATATTTCATCTCTTGCACTTGACCCAACACCCTCCAAGATTCAGCATAGATATAGACCCTTAAAATTACCCCACATCCTTCATGACTTTCCTCCAAAACACTATGAGTACCTGCCTATGTTTGATGGGGAACCTGATACCATCTCAGTTGAGAAACACATCCAAGGGTTTCAGAATTTTATATATTTGTGTGAGATCGACCATGATGATGTTTGTATGAGGGCCTTCCCTCAATCCTTGAAAGGAGACACCAAAGACGGGTTTAAACGTTTATATCTAGAGACAATTATCTCAAGGGAGGAATTGAAGGATATCTTTTCAAAGTTTTGGGTGAGGAAGAAATATTTGGATATACAACTTATAGAGTTCTATGCCTTAAAAAAAAAAAGAAATGAAACTATTTCTATATTCAGTAGGAGGTTTTCCAATGTCTATTACAATTTTTCCAAAGGAATTCAACCCACTAAAGTTGTCGCCATGCTCCATTATGCAATTAATTTTCATCCAGACTTTTCTTTCCTCCTGATGGAAATAAGACCTAAGTCCTTACAACAAATGTTTGATGATGCTCACGATATTCAGCTCAACATTCAACCATGTAAACAGATCCAAAATGAGGAGTTAGATGCTAAAGAAAATAAAAGAGAATATGAACAGAAAATGGTTGATTGGAACCTTGACGATATAGTTGACCATGTCATAGGCCCTCTTGAATTTCCAAATACCAAGGATGTTGCAAAAAATTATGTCCCACTTGTTGAAAGAGAAGGTGTTGATTTAGTTTTTGATCCATCCCATGATACACAAGGGGCTGATTATTTCATGTATTCATTTATAGATAATCAAGAGCATGAGTGTACAAATCAGTTTGTCGAAGAACAGGTTGATGTTCCAAGTTTGTTCTTGTTAGATGACCTTGCATATGTCAGTGATTTTCATGTATATGATAAGTGTGAAGATGATCATGATATTGAAGACTTTGTTTTTCAGCAGTACAGTGAGGAGAAAAATATTATATCAGCTGAAGAGAATTCTCTACCCTTGTGCTTTACTATATTAAAATTGTTGAAAAAAAATTCTTAGATTATTGTTGAGGCAAACGAATTTGTGTTGATGCAAAGTCACACCAAACCAACGAAATACATTGACAAGATATTGGAGTAATATTCTTAGACGCTTGATGACTCTATTCTTTGTTTTGAGAAAGACCTTGTAAATTCAGAAATACAGTCATTGGTCGAAGACAAAGATGAAAGTGAGCCTGTCGAGAAACCCAAAAAGATGGAAAAATGTACCTATAATGATACTGGAAAAATAAAGAAGGTTTCGAATCAGGTAACAGAACCTTGCCATTGTGTTTTTCCTCATTCGAATTATTAAAAAAAAAAAATTGTAGTGCTTCAAATCAGAGAACGTCCAAGGATGGCATTGAAAGTGAAAAAAGCAGTGAGCTTACAGATAAAAAATCTCTTGCCTTATGTTTTTCTTCCTTTGAATGGTTAAGAGAAAATCATGAAATTTCAGAAAAAATAGGGAGTTATGAGTATATTCACAGTAGTATTGTTTTACATGAAAAGGTTTCCATCATTGAAGAACACCAACTGCACTCACATGCATTTCACGATCATTACTTGGAAGGGTATTTCAATTCAGAATTACAATCTATCCTTAATCGCTAGATTAAAGAAGAAGCCAATCAAGAAATTTTCATCAAAAGTCTTTTCCTTTCTCCTAAGACTAATGGAGTTGTTCAAAAATATTACCAACAAGAGAAGGTATTTCAAGGTTTCCTTTCTTCCCTTGAAAATGACGTAGTGATACTATTTCGGAACAACCTATATATGGATGGAGATTTTGAAATTTCACCTATGAAAACTACGAATAGCGAGGAAACCCTTGTGGAGGAATATTGCTCTTCTATATTGATTCCTGAAAAGGAATCATTCTTTCATATGATTCATGATCTCGAGACATATTAAATGGGAAAGGTTTATGATTAGAATCTACCAATAACAGTGGATTACAACGAATCAATGTTTGTACCAAATATGAATCGTTTTACACCAGATATGAATTTTCTTACACCAAATGATGTTTTCCATCCATGGTTGCTTTATGACTCAGGAAATCCCTACCACCAGACCTCTCAACAAATCTGTCAGTTTTTTAGAAGTCAACAAGTTGAATCACCTAAAAATAATAATGCAGTGGAAGGAGTGAAACACGATGATTGTTTTACACATATTTTAGAAGATCCATTTGCAATCCTATTAGAAGAAATAAACAGTCCAAATGTTTTTAATTTTTTGAGAATTAAGAATGAATTTTTGAATGAATTATTAGTCAACAAGATTTGGAGCGATCTTGTGCGAGGTAAACATACACTGGACCAAATGCTCACATGGTTGCATTGGAATTTTGATTTCACTTGATCGATAGTTCATTTCAGTAGTTAGAGTAGATAGGAGTGTGCAAATAAGCTTGTTGGACAAGCAATTTTCAATTTATATTTCCAATATTGTGTATAGTCAATTTTAGCAGTACATTAAGTGTTCAGTATCTAGTTGATAGCAACATGCAGAGTTTAGATTTTAGCAGACAATAGTGATATGGTAGGAGTAGGATACACGCACATGTTTTGGGATCAACCCATTAGATCAGGCACTAGGTCTACAATTTCTTTGCTACCTCATAGGGAGGATAGCATCCCGAGTTGGAGCCTATGTTATCATCATAAAAAATTTCAGACATGATCCAAGTCTCATAAATTTAGCAAGAAGCTTGATAGTTTGTGGTGCAGACCCACTTAGCCCTCAGGTCGAGGATTCACTTACACGATCGTTCTATATGCCCTTCGAGCTATATCATCTCTTTCGGATTCTCTTCTAGAATCCCCTTTCAAATCAATCCATAGGTTCTTTTTCGCTATTTCGCAAGTTCGCAAGTCATGATTTTCGACTCTTCCTTTGCGATCTCGCAAAACTCAAGATCGTGAAATGGGTACAGCTCTCCCTTTGTCAGCATCGTCCTTGCACAAACACCAGCAAGGCTAAGCACTAGCACCTTTCGCCTCTCACACCTTCACGAGTTCAAAGGTTCAACCTTTGGCACCTTCTTTTCCAAACCCCTGAGAGGCGAGATGTGACCTTTATCCTCTCATTCTCGCTACTCGCGACTTCATGAGTTGAACGCTCGAACCTTCGTACCTTTATCTCTCAAGTCCCTGAGACACGAGAGGTCAATAGGGTGTTGACTCCTCGAAATGTGTGACGTGTGTCTGGTTGATTATTTCCCGGGCCCACTGGGTGGTTCTGCCACGTGTCTCTTATGTGCAACCTGAACACTTCGTGACTTCGCTTCTCACAAATTGGGGTACCCAAAATTTGGGCTTTAACCTTACGAAACCCAAATTCGTTAGATCCCTAGATCTCTGCCACCTATCCTCCTCCTAACGGACGGTCCTGATTCACTTCACAGCTTCACCACTCGTGAAGTTGAAAAACTTTTCTTTCGAACCTTTGATGCCTGAAACCCCGATACGGGTGATTTCACAACACGTGTCCTCCCAATCAGGTGGCTTAGATTTTCCCGCTCTTGCACTGGACAAATGTTGTCGTAACTCCCCTGCTCCTCTACAAGATCTGATGGCTTTCAGGACTCCGTGAACCCTCCACGAAAGATTCTTACCGTCAGATGTCTCCTTAATGTTTTCTGCGAAATGAACAAAATAATCTTTCACAAAACTTGTCTACCCACGAAACAATATCACCGCGCCTTATTCCAATGCTTCAAGGCACTAAACTTCCTAAGCTTTCTCCAACTCCGAGTCTTAAAGAAGACTCCTGCATGCACTCCTTGCGGCGACTCCTTCAATTAATTCAAAGAATTGAATTCCTTCGACTCTACGCACTCCCTTTAGCAGTAGTCCTTCAACAACTTCGCTCAGTCTGCAAACACTTAGACTTCACTCAGCCTSCGCACTCCTTGCACGACTCCTATGCTTAATTTTCACTTCTACAAGAATGAGAATAACGTTATCTCTTCTGAGCTTTCAGAGATGAAACTCTGGACTCTTGTCAACGCATGCCTTGCGGACAACTTCACTGCACTCCTTGCAGGAAACCTCTTGCTCAGACAGAGAGACAATTGAAACTCATTCTTTACTCTCCCTCTCTTCAAATTTCAGACATTTAATACAAAATCATACATTCTCACATCAAAGCAAATGCATAAAAGAGAGTAACCAAGCAAGCATCAATCAGCATATACAACACAGAAGCAATTGGACACCATGAGTCTGAACTAAAAAAATTTGTATTAATCCAGAACCTCTGTACATGGGGTTAACTCCTTCGGGATTAAGTAATGCCTCCATTTCTTCAATACCTGAATAATAGCATAGAATTCCTTATCATACGTGGAGTATTTTATCTTGGCTTCATTCAAATTCTCACTGAAATATGCTATTGGTTTGTCTTCTTGATTCAAGACTGCCCCTATTGCAAATCCACTTGCATCACATTTTACTTGAAATGTCTTTTGGAAATCAGGCAACACTAGAATTAGTTGTTCCGTAATTTTCCTTTTCAGCAAATTGAATCTTTTCTCAGCCTCTTTTGTCCAGTGAAAAGACTTGTGCCTCTTCTTCATTGTTTCCATCATCGGTGCACTAATTCCACTGAAATTTTTGATGAACTTCCGGTAGAAACTAGCCAATCCATGAAAACTTCGAACTTCAAAGATATTCTTTGGTGACGGCCAATTCTTAATCACCTTCACCTTATCTGGATCCATCCTCAACTTATCTGCAGAAATAGCAAAACCCAAATAAATGAGCTCTGTCTTCATGAATGAGGATTTCTTCATATTTATCAGCAGCTTCTTTTTCTATAGCCTCTGCATCATTGTAGCCAAATGTTTCAGATGCTCTACCTGTGTTTTATTGAAAATCGGTATGTCATTAAGATACACAATGACAAATTTTCCGATGAACTCTTTCAGGACTTCATTCATCAACCTCATGAAAGTACTCAGTGTGTTTGCTAAACCAAATGGCATAACAATCCATTCATACAACCCTTCATTAGTCTTGAAGGTTGTCTTCCATTCATCACCTTCTCTCATACGAATCCGGTGATATCCACTTTTCAAATCAATCTTCAAAAAAAAATTGGCTCCACTCAAGCAATCCATCAGCTCATCCATCCTTGGCAATGGAAATCTATACCTGATGGTTATTTTGTTGATTTCCCTCGAGTCAGTACACATTCTCCAGCCTCTGTCTTTCTTCGAACTGAGTACTGTCGGAACAACACATGGACTCAAGATTTCTCTGACCAAACCTTTGTCCATTAAATACTGGACCTGTCTTTTGACTTCTTCATTCTCCTGTGGCGTCAATCTATACGCTGCTTTGATTAGAAAACTGGCTCCAGTTTTGAGATCAATTTGATGACTTACACTTCTAATCAGTGGCAACAAATGAGGTAATTCGTCCACTACTATGTCAGTGAACACTTCCAGCAGTTCCTTAACCTCTTCTGGTAAATCATTTACCCTTGTGCTAGTTAAAACAATCTTTGGATTCCTGACCACAATGAATTGTAGTTCCTCCTTCTTCTTAACCTCTGTAAGAAGTTCCTTCCCACTCATGAKAAGTACAGTGTTGCTTACTTCAAGTTTTATTTATTTATCTTTGATCGGCAACAACATGTGATTTCTCCCATTTTTCTCTAGGGTGTATGTGTTCATTCTCCCATCATGAATCACATTCGTGTCATATTGCCACTGTCTATCCAACAATAAATGACAAACATCCATAGGAATAACATCACAGAGTATTTCATCTTTATACCCTCCTATTTTAAACTCAACTAAACATTGTTTTGTGACATTTACCTCATGTCCTTTTTGTAACCACGAAACTCTGTATGGGATTGGATGATCAATCATCTCCAGCTCCAGCTTTTCTACCATCTTTGTTGAAATGAGATTGTCTGTGCTACCACTGTCCATAATGACCTTGCATACCCTGTCCTTGGTCTTGCAAGTAGTCTGAAAAATTCTTCTCCTTTAGACCAAACTCTCCACTTCCTTCTCTGGTGTCAAAAGAACTTTTCGCATCATCAGCGATCTTCCACCTTCAACATCCTCTGCCTCAACATTTCACCTCTGTGCTTCAGAAATGTGAGTCTCTCCTTCCTCTTTGTTCTTGTCTGGACATTCATAAGACTTGTGTCCAACCCTTCCACACATGAAGCATTTTATCATTCCACCTGTTCCTCTTCCTCTTCCTCTACCTCTAGCACAAGGAAAAATGTTGTTATCAGCATACTCTCCTCTCTGATCAGCATACTGCCTTCTCTGTCTAGCATATTTCTCTTTCTGTGAGCTTCCACCTCTCTCAATCTGAGTTTTCTTCCAATATTCCTTGGGTTTTTTATTTTTATCTTGGACGACTGATTTGCCCCTGGCTTGACTTCTGCCTCGGCCTCTTTAACCTTGTTTTCGACTCAGCCTCTCTTCCGCCTTTAGAGCCATTTGATAAGAATCCTCCACCATTCATATGGTCATCATGCTCATCTCATCCTGAATTTCATATCTCAGGCCATTCATATACCTGGCAACCTTTTCATCATTACTTTCACGATGACCTGCTATGATGTTCAACCTATAGAACTCTTCAGTATACTCCTTTACTATCATCATCTTCTATCTCAAATTCTGCATTCTCCGAAACAGAGTAATCTAATAATCCTTGGGAATGAATTTTGCTTTCATCTTTGCAATCATCCTATCCCAAATCTTGATTTTCTGCTTACCTTGGCAATGTTTGTCATCTTGCAGTTCATCCCATCACAATGCTGCATGTCCTTTAAGTCTCGTGACAACATGTTTTACCTTCTTGTATTCTTCGACATCTTCATAGTCAAAATATGTGTCAATAGATCTAATCCAATCTAGAAGCTCTTCAGCATCCAAGTTTCCCTCATAAATTGGAATGTCCATTTTGGCTCTTGCACTCATTCTTGCAACAGCTCTAATCAAGCATTCATTTGTTGCATCTTCTGCTACAATTTCTTCTTCTTCATGTCCAGCGTCATCTTCTCTTTCGGACTCACTGACATCTCCAATATCAATTGTGCGCCTTTGTTTTATTTCCACATCCATGAGTCTGGTGCGAATGTCATGCAGATCTCTTTTTACTTCTGGATTCTACACCTACCTACCCCTTCCTTTTGGCATTTCCCTATCCTATGGTAGATCGGGTGTTTGCCTGTCTCTTCTCCTCAATGGCATGGTTTAAATTCCTTCTCTCTTTTCCTGCCTGAAATATAAAAACAAGAATAAGGCTCTGATACCAATTGGTGCAAACCCACTCAACCCTCAGGTCGAGGATGCCCTCACATGATCATTCTATATGCCCTTCGAGCCAGATCGACTATTTTGGATTCTCTGCTAAAATCCCCTTTCAAATCGATCCACAGGTTCTTTTTCGTGATTTCTCGAGTTCACGAGTCATGACTTTCTACACTTCCTCTGCAATCTTGCGATACCCGAGATCAAAAACTGGGTACAACTCTCCCTTTGTCAGTGCCCTCCTTGCGCGACCATTGGCTAGGCTAAGCACTAGTGCCTTTCGCCTCTCGCACCTTCACCAGTTCAAAGGTTCAACCTTTGGC
>JASDQU010100217.1:48340-67893 GCA_032191745.1 Picea mariana | reverse complement strand
AGATATGATTCATATTCACTATCTTCTTGCTCAGAATCTGAAACAGATCGATAGTATTTTTGCTCATGTACATGCAAATTTTTCAGATATGCCTGCCTACAAACCCACTTGCTAGCCCTGATGTTCTCTTCAACCTCTACAAAATATTCAAACAGATGCCTTAATGATGAATATTTCATTTCTCTTAGGATAAGGACCAGCTCTAGATGATGAGCCATGACATAGTACACCATGGCAACAATCTTTGTGGGTCTGATCTCCATATGCATACTATGATAAATACTATAAAACCTCTTATTGAATATAGCCAAGGCTTCCTCTTCCCCTCTCCTCAAGTTATTAAACTCAAACTAGTATTGATCAAGGGATTTTTTCTCACCCTAACACTTTAAAAAAGTGTGGCATAGTTCAATCCAGGAACCAATAGAACCAACCTCCAGACATCTAAACCACACAACAATATCTCTAGACAGGTAATGTGAGAACAACCTCATGGTAACATCATCATGAACAATATCAAACTGATCAATAAAGTTAACAAAGGCCCCCAAGTGCCTCTCAATTGTAACATGATCCTCCCTAGAAAACCGAGGAAGATACTCAAAGGAATAAGGATGATAGCGATGCAAGTGATGTGGCAACATTAGAGGCTTAAATTGTTTTTCTCTAATCTTAGCTTGAAAACTTGTGGGTTGAATATGGGATTCAATAAGAGGATGGGGAGGTTCAACAGAAACAACATGAGGTAATGAGATCTAAGAAGGTTGTGAATCATTTTCAACCTCCTCAAGAGTACAAGGGTGATCAATTTCGAGGGGATATGCAATATATATCTCGCTTTTATGAATAGTCTTAGGTGAAGACACAACATCAACATTTACAACAAAAGATAAGGGCATGTCTTCTTCTTCCAAGGATGGATGAATGAAGGAAGGCTTATTGTCATCTGAATATACAAAGAAGAGGATAATCCTCTTTATATGTGAAGGGAAAAAGAGAAATGAGCTTATAAAGAAGAACAAGACTTCATGAAGAAAAATAATAGACTGATACCTGGTCTTTCCCTTCAGTATGGTCATTTTTCTATCAACAGGATCCTCCCCAGTGGAGTCTTTGATGGTGGAGTCATCAGGTGCAAGCTGCAATCTTCAATGGTTTTGATATCTAATGCACCTTCAGAATCAAAATCTCTTTGTCATTCTCCCAGGGAATATATATTCACTTTCATCCCCAACAACGATGCCAAAAATGTTATCACTAGAAGTCACTCTCTGATTGCAGAGAGAGTAGGCCCAGTACCCATCATTTTGTATGTCACAAATAATTTTAAAGTGGTCAAATGGGTGCAGACTCAATATGATATCGCTTTAACTCAAAAAACTGGATTGGTATGCATAGGCAAGTGAGGTCTTGATCAACTTCAGTCACTAAGTTGGATTAAAGGTGAATAGAAGGAAGACTTGGTGAGGATAATGTAGAGGTATGCTATGGACATCAGGTCTTCCAACAACCTAAGGTGGAAAAACTCAAACACGATATCCTCTTGGATTCAAAGTTTCCTCTTGGATTCAAAGTTTCAGACAGTGAATTATATTTAAGAAACATAGTCATAAAAAAAAAAATGATCAAACATACATCACGATGTAGCTACAACAACTTAGCTAGATCATCCATGCCCGAGCTATTCAGTGTGAGAGGGAAAAATATAACAAAACGAACTAATTAAAACTAGTCACAATATTGTTTAAATCAAATCTTCATAACAACAACGTACAACCCTCGACTAGATCCTCCATGCCCGAGTGTTCTAACATAGCTTTTACAGAGAGATGGAAATAAGTTGACTTATATTATATAAGAAATATCAAATCCTAATACATAAAAAAATAACCAGAGCTTTCATCAAAGCTTTACAATGTTGGAGCTTCGCTCAACCATCGACCCCCTCAATAAAAATAAAAAGTACATACATATACTCAAAAATTCTCCTAGCAGAGGAGTGCTCGAGCTTCTTGTCCAATGTCATATGTCTGTGTCTTCTCAATCGAATTTCTCATGCAGTCTCCTCTGCGTATGTCTTCCGCTATGAGACGCAATCTCTACTCTTGCAGTCCTTTCTGGATTTCCATTTATGTAGTGAGATGATGTCTCAATTGCCGCCTCACTTTCATGATCTGTCTGCATCAGGATTAGGACGGGCCACACTCTAAACTTCACCATCTGGAGCTTTGTTGGATGTTTGCAGGGAGGATTTGGTAGGCAGACATGGACGTTGATGATAGGGAGATGACGAGATGATTGGGACTGCATGGGAACCAAAATAGCAAATCAAACCCCCAACTTAGGCTAAATTCCATTTGTGGGCTTTCAAGCCCCTTTTTCTCGCATTTTGAACAAGTTTCCACTTCCTTAACGAAAAAACCCCCATTAGAATAATATGTGTTAACCCCTTCCATAATAGGATCCATTGTATGGTGTTGCCCTACCTCAAGGGTTTTCCTATAATAAAGAGTGGTTTTTCTATATTGTTTCATATATCTTATGTGGTTAATTTATTCAGATATATTTGGTACTTTTGTGAAATTTTGTGTTCAGGTATTTGGTACTTAAGAAGTGGTATCACATCACTTTCATTGGCAAGAAGTGTGGGAATTTTTCTTTTTTTTCCATATTTTTTCGGAGAAGAAAAAGTGGGCCACGACATTGAAGAAAATTTATGTATATTTTAATGAAAAATATGCAGAACCCAGTTGTATATTTGATTTCCTCTCATAAAAAAACTCAATTTAAAAAAAAATGTCCAAAATGGAGTCTGAGAAGTCAAGATATCGACATTTTAAAATCTGCAATTTTCAGAGTTTCTTCCGTGGAGGGCAATGCGATTTTTTGAATTATGTATCTGGAGTCCGAATTTGCTAAAAACAATTACATATATTAGTTCATATTTCAAAAATAACTGATTTCAAAAAATAAAATCACCCAAATCGAAGCTTCGAAAGTGAAGATATCGTTGATTTAAAATCAATTATATCGGGGGTTTTTCTGTAACAATAGTGGGACTGCAGAGTTCATAACTTTTCACAGGGTGTTCAAATTTCTATTAGATTAGTATTGTTGGATAAATCATTTTAAGAGATTTATTTTGATATATTACATATTGTGTTTCCAATGGATATTGGATCTCAACTCCTCATGGGAATTCTACATACGATTGAAGCCATTGAGAAACATTTTCATGAGGGGAAATAAATTATTAGGGATAATTGTCACAATGTTCAAAGGTACTTGGATAGAATACATGAGAGATATATTATGGAGGATATCAGGGATGCATATACTCAAGAACTATATGTTTGGTATGATTTTGAGGCCAAATGTGATGATTGGAATATGTATAGTTGTCATTTCTGGGATGACAACCACTTTCATATTTTATTTGATGACTCTACTCCACCTTCTGTACAAAACATCAATGTGAAAAATTAGGAGAAAGTTATGATTACCAGTGTACATCCTACATATTCTACAATGGTATTATTCATTCCAAATTTATTTACTTCTCTTTCCCACTATGTGAGTGGATCCTCTTATTTGGATCCACATGACATGTGTCGATATTTGGAACATCATTTTCATTTGGTTATTAAGTTCTGATATCTTCTGTGTGGAGTTCACATGAGAACTTGGACATGGGATCCTAGTTTACAGTGGTGGTTGGACTACTTCAACATGGTGGCTCACATTCCTTCATGGGACCCTGGTTCTCCAGTCTACTTCAGAACTATGGTCCACACTTATCCATGGGACCTTAATATATGGTTGTGCACCCTCATATCAAGCATTGAAGACAATGCTTTCATTAGGGGGATGGAATGTGAGGTAGCTAGAGAGGTAGTAGGGGGGAAGAGGGCCCATACTTATAATAGTAGAGGCCATTCAATGTAAGGTGGACTAGGTCCACTATAGTATTAAATAAGGCCCACTATGGTAGTTAGATATAACAAATCTATGAGGAATTCTTAGAAGGTTCTTCTTCTAGAAGGTTCTTCCTCTAGAATTTCCTTAGGTGGTTGGTATCACTATATAAAGGGGTTCAATAAATGTAATGAGTATTAAGAGAAGTATTGTATTTGTAGCTGAATCTCATTCGGATGTTTCCCCCTTGAAGAGGCAAGTGAACAAGAAAGGATCCCTTCCATAATAGGATCCATTTTATGGTGTTTTCCTACCTCAAGTATTTTCTTATAATAAAGAGTGGTTTTTATATATTGTTCCATATATCTTTTTTGGTTAATGTATTCATATATCTTTGGTACTATTGTGGTATTTTGTATTCATGTATTTGGTACTTAACATATTCCCTTGGACCTACTCTCATCTCTAGGAAAAGCATCCTTGGAATTCTTGTTAAGTGCACACCCTTTTCACACTCTCTTTTGTGCAATACTAAGCTTTAGAAGATCTATAAGAGTCCCCCTCAGAATCAACAATTCCCTACATTTTAGGTGTCCAAACCTATTGTGCCCAAAATCACATAGGTCATCACTGTCATGCACCAAGGCCTGAATATGATCTCCCTGTAACCTATACAAAGTTCCCTCTCCAACCCCAATTATTATTACATTGTTTGGGATAAATTTATCTAGACGTATGAGTACCTTTCCTCTCTGAAAACTGACAAAAAAATCACTTTCCTCCAAAGATTACATTGAAAGAAAATTCTTGTTCAAACCCGGTATGTAAAACATATTGTGGGCATCTAACAAACCTCGTGAATCAAGATGGAACGTAATTGTTCCCTCTCCCTTTAATGCATACTTGGAATCATCGCCACACTACAAATTAACATTTGAGTTAGTATTTTTCAGAATTCTAAATAGCTCTTGTGCCTCTATCATATCATAAGATACATCACTGTCTAAGAACCAATAGATCCTCGATGTTTTGTTGGTGGAAAGGCAAGAAACTAGTGAGAAATACTTCTAAAACTTCTCTCCAAACTCATCAAGTTGTGTCTTTGTTGATGTTGTTGTACACATCTTTCCATTACCCTTGTTAGTCTTCTCTAAACACTGAGATGCATAATTCCTATTCTTATGACATGAGAAGCACTTGATTTTACTCAAGTCCTTGTTCTTCCCTAGTTGTAATGATCCTCCATAATTGTTATCCTTATTTCTAGAACTCTTTCCTTTTCCCTTATTCATCTTACTGACAAGAGCCAAGTTCTCCTCACTACCTCCCTACTTAATGTTCTTAGAATTCTGTTGAGTCTCTTCCTAGATGCATTCATCCTAAAGACTCTACCAATCTAGGAGCTTTGCCTCAGTGATGACTCCCTTGAAAAATGGTTCTCATGCCTTGGGAAGACCATTCAATTCCACATTCACTAAATCTGCATCCCATTTTTTCTCCCCTATGGATGCAACTTGATCACACACCTATGTGATCCTCAAGAGATAGATGGTAACATTGTCATTTCTAGACATCTGCACCGATCTGAGTTTATTCCTTAAGACCATCTTCCTATTCATGTCATTTATCTCGAATAACCCTACCATGGCATTAAACATATATTTGGTCATATTATTCTTAGATAAGTGAGGAATTAGGTGATCCTTCAATAAATACGAGATGACCCTTTATTCTTTGATCTCCTTCTTGTTGTTAACCTCCAAATTTGTTGGATCTATTAGTGGAGTAACAACTTTGTCCACTAAATCCCAAAGGTCATACTACTTAAACTCCAAGTTTACTCTTGTTTCCAAAGATAGGAATTTGGATGCTCCATTGAGTATGTCTTCAACTCTCAATGGTGTTGTTTCCATCCCCAAGACCTGATAACCTACCCTTGAAATAACATATTCTTAAAAATTTCCCATGTACTGACCTGTACTAGCTTATACATAATTATCACCTATGAAACTCATGTGTGCACAATATTTTCACCATTGCAACTCACGTATGTATATGAATCTCACCACTTCAACTCATGTGTACGTGACTATGCTCAAAGCCGCCCACGTATGTACACGACTGTCATTTTTGTGACCCATTCACACCTCGGTAAACTGACAAAAATCTAGTTATTCCTCATTACGAATTTTTCTTTGAAATATATCCTTTGATTTTTGTTTGCTAGTTATATATCTACTATGGATATGAGATCTAACTTCCCCTCATAAAACCTACTCTGATACCATGTTTAAATTACCACTTGAACCAAGCACCTGATAATTAATTCCAAGAAAAAATAAGCAATGACCCTCTCTGGAAATTTTGTAGAGCTCGTCTCTGTGGAAAAAACCCATAAGCTTCATCCAAATATGACTTTATAATCTCTAGTTATGGCCAAAATAAGAAAATGGCTACAAACTTAGTTTTTTTTTTGACACTGTGGAGTAGTTTTTCCTATAGGGAAATATGAACCGTTGATCTTAAAATCAGAATAGATAAGGACTGTCCATTGGAGGTTCCCATTCAGAATGATGAAGAACCAAGCTCAAAAGTAACTCCGAAAATAGGGTATCTAAGAATATTCCCCTTTGATACCATCAGGGATTTTCATTTAGAGTTTAGAAAGTAGGTAATTGTCACCACTCCGACTAGAGGGTATCTAAGAATATTCCCTTTCGATACCATAAAAACTTATAACTCAGAGTTCAAAAGTCAGGGAAATTTTTCTGCTCCAAAAAGGGAGGGTATCAAAGAATATTCCATTCTTGATATCGTTGGAACGTTTTGTTCAGAGTTCAGAAAGTTGATGAAGTTTCACTACTCTGAAAAGAAGGGTATCGAAGAATATTCCATTTTGATACCTGAACACTAGGAGCTAAAAGATATTAGGCAATATTCGTTTCTCTGACTAGAAGGGTATCGAAAAATATTATCGATCGATACCATCAGAACTCTTCTAAACGAGATCTTTTGAAAACTCCTTTCTGAAAAACACATCTTAGTGAGGTTTGACGACTGAGAATGATCCTGATTGATCTAGCAACCCTTGTTCATTCATAATCATGCCATTGGATTCTCTTCATGCCTGAATCTGAAGTCCTTCTGACACTTTCTTCCCGAAGGCCTATAGGGAACATCCTTCTCGTACCTGTAAGATTGAATCTTGTCCGTTGATTTCCTCTAACTTCCCAAATGACCGAAAATGAACGCGGAACATCAATCTACCTCATTTCTTAAACCCAAAAATGAATCTTGCTCGTCGATCTAGTAAATTTTTCAAACTTCATAAACATTAAGATTTTTAAATGTTTTTTAAAGAATGAATCTGGGTTATTAATTTCAAGATCGGACATGATCTCGACCGTCAATTCTCTAAAATCTTCCCCGTGATACCATGACCATAAAAATTACAAATTTCTTTTCCATATTCCAAGTTGAATTCAACTATGCAACTCCACAAATCGAATCCATTAAACCTATGAAACAATATGAATTGTTTAAACATGGATTTTGTCACGAATTTGGGGATTTCACTCTATTTTTTCCACAATTTTCCCCAAAATTCGTACCAGTTGAATCTCTAACAACAAATCTACCCAATTTGCACCCATTCTGGCCCATAAAATCTCGGTGTTTCAACCAGAACCTCTGATACCAGTCTATAACATACCCATCCACCCACAGGCTCACCACGCTACTTCAAAATTGGCTTCTAAACTAATTTTCAATTCTGATAATTTTATAATTAATAAAGAGGCATGAAATATTCACATGCAGAGATCAAAGTTCATTCTACAACATAAAAAAACCGAATATATTTCAATACACGACAATAATGAAGAACAATGCACATTATAAACATGAATCTTACATATAATAATTAATACATAGTGGAATAAATACACAAGTAAATAAAACCATGGCAGAGAGAAATTATCTTTAATGAATTGAATCACCAACTACTTGCAGAGAAACAATGTTCCAACCAACTGTAAACACCATTGTTCCAAATCTCAATAGAAATGTCACCCCCGCACTAGGGCTATCAATCCAAAAGGACAACTCGATAGTGTCACTCAGCTTCCCAACCTAGTCAACACGCAAGCTCTCACAATCTTCTCAACACACACAACAATCCAAGGTACACCAACTCTCTTCTATCTGGCCTAAAAAATCCAAGAGAATATACCCCCTTCTCGGCCATGCAATTGCTCAGGATATCCAACTCCTCTGAGGACTCTAGTGCATTTGGTCAAGAATCTCCATGTTGGGACTCTCAGGATTCATAGTTTCATGGAAAAATTAACACACACCAAAGAATCTCAAACATGCAGGCATTAATTCATGGCCGGAATACACCAACATTCATTACATTCGGCAAAAACATGTCTCCTCTCCAACAATTAATTTTTATTTCCCAAGACAAGATCAAAATGAATGAGGAATGATGAGTGGGTGACAGGATGAATGGAGAGAGAATAGAATGAAAGGTGTGAACAATGAACAATTAGTGAGTGAGTGAGTGAACCCCCAAACAAACCAAAGATGGGTTTATATATTTCTTGGAATTAAAGAACCAGATGGCCTTCCCCCAAGAAGCTCATGTAACTGATATTCTCCATTGAAACAAAAATGGAAAAGTAAAATAAAAAATAAATACTTAGCTCCTCAAGCCCCCTCTCTTGTGGAATCATATCCCCCTATAACTCTTGACCTTGTTCATCTAGCAGTTAGTGGCGTATTTATTATTAATAATGATCAAAACATTTCATTTCCTAGCCACACTGGCATCCTTTAATTGTTTGGGCACTCTGGTCATTCATAAATTAACAAAATACATAATTTAATACGGGGCTCAAAACTGGGGTATTACAACCATGTTAATATTCTCTGTATGGTTCCAATTTTATCGAATCTCTCAAAAAAACCCAATCTCCTATATATTAGAATATAAAGTGTTATTTTTAATGTTATATATGTATGTGACAACCTCCTCCATATTAAACTATAGAGTGCTCTTTACCCAATAAGTATTGAAAATGTATATGTAAATATTAAACTATAAAGCTCAATAAATATTCAAAATGTTTATGTAAATTTTCAATTATTGAGTAGTCTCTACCCAATAAGTATTCAAAATGTATATGTAAATATTAAACTATAGTGTTTTCTACCAAAAAAAAATGTATATGTAAATATTGTGTGGTATGATTAATTATAAATATTGTATTTTTTTCTTATTATTATTTTTTAAATAAAAAATTTATTATAAATATATTTTTGGATACTATGTTCAAGGTTAAGATTTGGTATATAAAATGTTGTATGTTAAAATTTTAAATATACAATTTGTTATAAATATATTTTTGGAAACTATGTTCAAGGTTAAGATTTGGTATATAAAATGTTGTATGTTAAAATTTTAATGATATAAATGAATGTTTCCACCTCTTCTCATTCTAGAGATAGATATGTTGTTCTAGAGATACGTTGTTGTAAAAATCTGTGAAGGATATTGCATTTATAAAAATAATGACATCTAGTATACTTTGCATATCTACTCAAACCACTTAATCACAAGCATCAATATAGTTAAAATAATAAGTTTTGGATTTGAATGGCATGCAATATATCATTGGTTTTATGATTAACACTAGCAAGGGTCACCCATTCAACTTAGAGATGATATACATTCATTTTCATAATCTTTAACAACTAATGATAGAATGCAAAAGTGAATTCAAGGATGGAGATCCAAATGCAAAGGAACAGTAATCTCTGAGAGTAGGGGAAGGGTGTTCATGTGCAAAAAAAAATATATTCAATAAAGGATACTAATATAATACTTGGAATTTAATCTAGGAGTATAAGGGAGTCCCGAGACAAAGGCACATGTCTAGGGTCGAAACACCCATGTCATCCATCTAAACCTAACTCGAAGAGAAAACTAGATTGTGAAGTTGTGATGTCATCAATCATTTGATATACTATCTCTTTGGATCAACATAAGGAAATACACTCAAAACATATACACACAAATTAGTGAGTTATGTGGTAGAAGAAATAATTGGGAACTATATAATTTATTGCAAAGACTAATATGATAAAGTACAATGTTATTAAAAATTTAAAAAGTAACTTAAGAGAGATAATATAAAATAATATGACACCATAATATACAATAGGACATTTTTAAATATATAACATACCCACTAAATGCATGAGTCAACAAAATGGAATCTAACATAATAATGATAAACCCCAAATTAACAACAATTGGGATTTATGTACCATGATGTAAGAAGAGAATTCAAATATTAAAAAGAAATTAAAGAATCCAAGATTCATTGGTTACCTTACTTGAAATAGTTTTTATGTGCCACTAAAGAAGACCATGCCTTTACTGTCCAAAAGACAAATAAAGACAAATGGAAACAAATCTTAGAAAATCCAAAATCCATTGATTACCTTAGGTGAAATAGTTTGTACGCACCACTAAAGGAGACCATACCATGTTACCTTTAAAAAGACACATAAATACTAATGGAAACAAATCTCATGTCAAGAGTTGTGGTAACAAAAAAATATTGAACACGAAAGTAAAGTAATAGCATACAAAGTGGACAAGAGAGACAATTCATTAAGGAAGAGAAGTATTGAAAACCAAGTATTGAACATTCCAAGTATGAAGTGATACCGACTCATGTTGCCATCTTTGTTCACTATATGTCTAGTAAGAAATTCCCCTCTTATATTTCGACAACTTTAAACATAATTTCTATTTAATGTTTGAAACTGATTATGAGTGGGAAAGATACATTTTTGAATCATATCATCTCTCTTAAACATGGCCTTTGATATCTACTTTCATTCAAAGACCTTATCCTATTGTCTACTAAATGTTTCAATGTTTTATGTTAAATATTTAAAATTCTACCATATTATTATATTAATTTAATATAGATATATAATTAAGAATTGGAATTGTGTTTTAATTTCGTTTGTTAATAGTTATATTAATATACAAACATTTTAATATTTTTTTTTCTTCATGTAATACATAAAATTTGTATAGTTTAGAATTTTGATTTAATTAATTTAAAATGAGATAAATTTTTAGAAAAAGTTTTAATATACATAAAACTTAAATTTGTTGAGTATATTGTCATTGATATCAAGGTGCATATATGGTTGAGTAGATTGTTATTGATTTCAAGTGGAATAATAATCTTATAGAACACTTATAATGTTACTCGATGGTTCATGTAAATCATAATTACTTGTTAAAGCATATTAAATTGAAAGTTGGAAATCATAATTACCTAGAATGATGGCTTGGATCATAGAAATTGTGGGAAGTTGGAAGATACAATTGTTCAGATAGCTAATGAAGTGGATTTTGTTAATAATGTGCAAAGAACTGTTGAAAATATTAAATATGAAATGAACCTTATTGATGGAGACAATTGAAAAGGTAGTTTCCAACTTGGTAGATCAAGATATCGATGCTCCTCTAGAGGAATTTCTCATTGATGGAATACTTTATACCTTTCGATAACATACCAATGAAGTTCGATGCCCATAACATATCAACAACCCCTACCATCTCAAATCTCAGCCATCAACAAGATCATCTGTTGAGAAACTATGTAAGTCATGATTACTTGACACTGAGAAACATCAGGTTGACATAAGGGAATCCACCCAGGATGTGACAAGTTGAAGCAAGTTGTCATAGCAATCTAGGTATCCAATGGTGAAGCGAGATCCAACCACCGGTTTGCAAACGAGATCAATGGATATTATCAATTTCTAATGGGAAAAATGATTACAGTTAGAAAGGAGGGAATATTAGTATGAGGTGCATTTCTGACTGTTGGAAAAAAATCCATATCAATGGATATTATTAATTTTTCATGGTCAACAAGAATAATAGTTAAAAAGGTTGGACCCCCCTTCCAATTTGGTAACATGCACCATAGAAGAGGGCTTGTGTCGTAATCTTGTTATTCCAACCCCCCTTTGAATTATGATTCCAAGCGGGTGTCTATCCCCCCACAATAAGGATTGGAGTCCCATGTATATGGTTCTATGCATGTCGGGCTAAACCATTTAACAAAGAAAATTAATCACCGGGGGATTATACTCTATGAAAATATTTTCAATGACAGAGAATGCTCTGGTCAGATTGAAGAACCATTTGGGTCTCCACCCAATGGAAAATAGTTCCACGTAAAATTAGTTAGAAATATATATATATATATAAGACATTGATGAGAAATTAGGGTGTGGGTGCATGGAAAAAATTAGAAGACTTGAAGAGGATATAAGTTAATATGTTCGAACATGTAGAGACTTGATGTGGGTGTATAGAGAACTAATAAAATCATGCTTACGATGTTGTAATGGTGTTCCATCTTGAAGATTAGATCATGATCATACATATATTATACTATGCTCTCAACATTGCATTTGCAAGGATATGATCATTACAAAAATATGAAGAGAACGTTTTTCAATGATGTTATGATGATTCTAGCTTTGTTGATGTGTTGAACGGTGAAACCTTGATTTGGATATTGAAATTTCTTTAATATGATCCTTGTAGTATGATGCAGGAGCATCAATTCCACATCATCCATGTGCGATCTATCCAGCACATCAATGTGCATTCTAGAAGGGAGAGAGTCTCCAACCCTCTCATTTTTCCTTGAATTTAAAAATTCAATGTAATAAATTATTATTAAATGTTGTAAGGTTGATAGAGTCGATTTGATGCCTTTGTACAGGCTGTAGTGGAAGTCTCTTTTAATGACTGGTTGTAGGTTGATATAGATCCTATTTGGACTAGATTTTCATTTATGGTACTAAACCTCAGTAGATAGGCATTTTGATGGTGATTAGACATCGCTAGTGTAGTTTGGCGGGAAGGCTCGAGGAGCCCCTTTTTTGTAAAATAATTGTACTCAATTATTCATATAATTCAAGGAGGAGGAGAAAGAGGAGAGACCCGAGACTCTATTGTAGTCTGATCTTGCAAATATTGTAATTGATGTTCATATTAGTACAAAGATAGTAGTTTTTCCTGATATGATTTTGTGTATGTTTCCTTGTGCTTTATGAATGTCATCTATGTGTTTATGAATAAATGTTGTAGATGTATGTGATAGATTTAATCTATAGGGATATGATAGACTTCACTATTTTCCTGTGAGTTTGTTGGGTTTTTCTAGGTTCTTTAGGCTAAGTGCAAGGAGTGCATGACAGAGTATTGAAAACTCTGTGAGCCAACGTAAGGAGTGGGCATCTGAATTTCAAATCGAATTCAAAGGAGAAGATGTCAGGAGGGAACACTAGGATAATTACATACTCAGAGAGGATGCTCAAGGTTACTAGACACCTTGGAAGATAAATTGTGTAGAGAAAGCACAAAAGATAGAGTTGTTGAATATTTTTAGAGCTCTACAAGCTGGGAATTGAGTAGGTGCGATGAGTGCACAAGAGAACTATGTTTGAAGTTCAGAGAGAAGAGTGTCAAGGAGAAGACACTACAGAGTTTATAAACACTTTGTAACCTCAAAAAAGAGTTATTTGAGAAGGTGGGAAGAGTGCACAGAACCAACACATTCTAAAGTGTTGAAGGAAAGCGAGGAGAACCAGAGTTGTTGAACACTCTCGGAAAGAGCTATGAAAGTGTGCATTGAGAGAATACAAGGAGTGCATTATTGAACCTAAAGAGATTAGGATTCAATAAGAAGACTTGTGCAAGGAGTGCACCAAGCCAACACTTAGAAAAAATGTTGAAAGACACTGTCTGAATGCTTAATCGAGCGCAAGGAGTGTGGAAAGGAGAACTTGTTTCAAGTTCAAAAGTAAGGAGAGATATCATGGAATTCACACAGTGTGAACTTACTCGAATTTCAAAATCTCAAGAGGAAGAGTGCAGAGTGTGCCAGGAGGGCACCAAAAAGTCCTTTGAAGGAAGCTAACGGCGAGACCCTTAGGAGACTGAAAAAGTTCAAAATCTCAAGAGGAATAGTGCAAGTTTTCACAATGAACCTGTAAGTGCAGATCAGGGCCAAGGTCAAATTACGTTGGAAAATCTCAAGGAGAGAGAGAATTTTAGAAGTGTAGATGAGAGCCAAGTAGTTGGGTTCGTAGGAGGATCAAAGTTCGTAGCCTTTGACTAGTAAAAATTCTTCCAATTCGGGAGAAACCCAAATATCAAGAGGAGGAGCAACAACAATGGTTGGATTGAGCTGCAAGAAAAGATATGGATCATTGAATCCTACATATAGACATCAAAAGGAGTATGCAAAGAAGAAGAAGATTCTAGTCATTGGATCTGAGCGTGAAGGACCAGTATTTGTTGGATCCAAGTAAGTGCATGCGTTTTGATCCCTTATAGTGCACATGAGAGCAAACTCACCGAAGTCCCGAAGTGGATCGGGACCTTCCATCATCCAGAGAGATATGTGGTGAAATATATGGAATTCCGGAGGAATTTCACTCAGGGAGAGTCCAGGTAATAAGTGACCAAATCCATCAAATCTCCGAAGCCCAGAGCTCATCCTATCTGTCGTTGTTGGGGACGAACATGTGGAGGGATATCTCAGACTCTGGAGGAATTGCACTCCAGTAGATTTCAGACAAGGTGGTTGTAGAATAGTCGATGTCCCAAAGTTCTAGAGAAGATCCTAGCCATTGATCGTTAGGTGGCATGTGGCACTAGATCTCGGAGTCCGAAAGGGAGGCACTTCGGGAGAAATACGGTGTAGAAGGAGGTCAAAATATTGAAGTCACAGGGAGTTGGAGGAGATATGAGCCATCCATTGCAAAGGACGTGTGTTAGTAAATTGTGGATATTGGAGCAGCAGTACTCTGGAAGACTCAAGGTGTGGAGGTAAAAAAAATACCGAAGTCGTTGGGAGTCAAAGCTGATTTGGGTAATCCATTGGTGAGGACAGGTGTCATCAGATCCTCCACTCTAGAGCATAATTAGTTTGGATAAATTAGAGTGTGTAAGAGTGATGAATCCCAAAGGACAAACTCTCAAAGTCATCATAGTCGCTCATGAAGGAGAATGTGTGGTAGAATATCTTCCAGTTCGGAGAATAGCCACTCTAAAAGAAAAGATATTTAGTTTTAGCAAGAAATCCTGAAGGCTGGAAATTTGGAGTTCATATAAACCGTTGGATTAGAGGGAAAGGTGTCATATTATCCCTCACTTCATAGGCCGTACATTACGAAGGAAAGTGTAATTGGGTGGAGTGAGAACTCCCGAAGGTCGAAGCGTCGGAGTCCATCCAATTTGTCTGTCAGCAGAGGAAAGGTGTCAGAAGATCCTTCATTTTGGAGGATAACCACTTCTGAGAAATTGGGGTTGCGTGTATTGGTAACTCTCAAAGTTTGAAGCACTTGAGTCAATATTGAACATTTAATAGAGAAGGATGTGTGTTAGAAGATCTGACCCTCTGAAGGTTTGTGTGTGTGAAGACTCAGGAACTGTTGAATCCTAGAGTCCTGAAGTGAATCAGAGTCATCAAGTCTTTGAGAACACATGGCGTCAAATTGTGAACTTAAAATATTTTCCACTCGAGAGGTTTTGTGAGGAAGTGTTTCAGAATTCACTGAAGTGTCAGAGCCCAAATTTTATGTGGGTCGTTGATCTGGAAAAGAAGCAGGGACCATTGATTGCTTTCATGGCAGTTGAACTTCGCTAGTTTGGAGTTAAGAAGAATTGAAGAATGGTGAAGTGAAAATGCTCAGAGCCCGAAGCTCTGAAGTGCCATTTGAGCAGGCGCCTGGTCATAGGATGCGATCACATGCCATTTTCGGCAGAGGAGAAGAGGCTAAAGCCTGAAAATCAAAATTGAAGACACGAGAAGCTAGGAAAAGCGCTTAAGAGATTCAAGTGAGTTTGGACCTGTACCAGGAGGAGGAAAAAGCCCTAAATCATTGGGTATGAGCAGAGTTTTCCCATAGGTTGGCCCAAGGTCTCTTAGAATGCTCGATGGGTTTTCAAAGGTCCTCGTTTATTGTTTGAAGCGAGGGGAAAATAAATAAAGGCATGTGGACAAGGCTTTGGGGCCAAGAAGAGGCTATTAGAGTCGATTTGACTCAAATAATTTAACGATCTTAGACAGGGAAGTTGCACAACCCCAATGAGAGAAGGGGAGATGCAGAAATTGGTATCAAATCCTAGGAAAAGTTTATGTCTAATACCATCAAGTGGTATCAGATCTTGATTTTTCTTCCAGATGACAGGCAAAGGAGAGAGGAGACAAAGGATATAGTATGATACCATCAAGTGGTATCAGAGCTAAATTTAATTTGTAGACAACAAGTGAAGGAAGAGGTAGAGTGTTGATTCTTTGTGTGATTTTTTGCAAGTGTGCAACAATCAATAGATGCCCAGGTGGTCTACAGGGAAAAGAGAAGCTACTCTCAGTTACAAAACAAACAGTAGACAGCTAGGTGGGTTCAGCCAAAAGAACCAGTTGTGTTCTTAGAGGAAGAGGAGAAATATGGCTGTTGAATTCCATGGAAGAGGTAGAGAAAAAGGCTGCCAATAGGTAAGGAAAGCACAGATGAACAAAGAGCTCAAGGATATCAGAGTAGATATCGAGAAGATAACATTGAATATGCAACAAGAAGCACAGGTAAGGTGGAAGTATGAATGGCCTTTGAAGAGAAGAGTGAAATGACATGTCCAGAATTTGTTTACCAGGAGGCAACACTAAGTGTTGAGTAGGTGGATGAGGGAAATTGAAGACCTTAGTGAAGCAGAGGAGAGTTTGTAATTGTGAACAAAAATTTGGGGAGAACCTCAGTAAGGAGGAAGTGAGATTGGTTGATCTAATAAATGGATAGGAGGGAAGAGATGAATTTTCAAATTTCTAGGTGGGAAATGAGATGATATCAATGGAGGATCTCATGAACTACTAGGAGGGAAGTGATGAAAATTCAAATTTCTAGGTGGGGAATGAGATGAGATCATCTGAATATATCATAGATTGAGAGGAGGGAAGAAGTGAAATCCCGGATTTGTAGGTGGGAAAGGGAGATAAAATGAGACTATTTGAGAGTCTCAAGATCTCAGTAGGGAGTTTCGATCAGCAAGGAGTGTTGACAGAGGAGGATCAAAGGAGTGTTATGATCATTGGGGGAATCAAAATATTCCCTCCAACTAGAAAATGAAAGGCTAGCATATGTGGTACAGAGGCATCATAATGAGATCCAACTGTGACTGTCATGGAGAAGAAGGAAATGACGTCAGAATCTACCCAAGCAGTAGAAAAAGAAGAGGAGCATTCATCCAGATTGCTCAAAAAATTCATCCAAGATGTTGAACAGGAGATAACTGCAGAATCCACCCCAACAGAAGGAGAGGAGCATATAGTTAATATGCTCACTCAATGGGAGAAATATTTGGAGATGCTAGAGGATTGGTTGAACAATCCAGAACTAGAAGGAGGTGTCCCCTAGATAGTCATGGAAATTGGAGCATAATGCGAGCATGAGGAGTAGCTGGAGGAAGCTAGAGTTATACCAATAGGAGAACTGGAAAAATATGTTATGTCAAAGGAGATAGTTGAGAAGCAGATCACTAAGGAGCCTACAGAATCTGAGTCTATAGTGAAGTGGCAAGTCAAGGACACAAGTGATGAAGATAGAATGGGAGATCAAGTTGATTTTCCCTTTGATTAGCATGAGGAAGTGCAACAGGTGTTAGGGACCTAACCCGTCACATAGGTAGAATAATATATTTTTGTGTAATAAAGGTCAATATTAATAAGGCCTAGCAATAAGGAAGATTAAGTACAATGTATGAAAACCTAATAGAAGCTTCCTCTTCTAGAAGTATATTCCTCTAGATGGTTCTTTTGATAGACATATTTAGTATAAATAGGAGTCGAGGGTATGAGAACTTTTGTCTTGAATATTATTGTAATAGAGCTCTTCTCTGTTGGAGGTTTCCCCCTCCAAGAGGCAGTGAACATTGCTCTTAGTAATCAAAGTGCTCTTTTTGGTGCTATTCTGGTATCATTTTGGTATTATTGTGGTGTTTTTCTGGTTATATTTTTGTTCATCTTTCATTTCTAGATATTTATTTATGTTTTGCATACTTTTTATATGTGGAATATTACAAGTGGTATCAGAGCAACTTCCTCGGCGGGAAATTGTGGGTTAATTTGTTTTTAGTGTAGAGACATATTCGGGTGTCTTTAAGCTACAAAGATCTGTCGTTAGGTGCATAAACCCGTGGTCGGGGATTCATACATGCAGAAAATGCAATAGGTAATTAAGCGTACATTTGTTGACCACACTTGTAACCCCTGTCGGTACCCCTTTGAGTGGTAGCACATCAGACAACACATGTATACAGATCGGCATAGATTTCCTTAAGCCCTCCATAGATAAACCGATAGGCCACCTGACTGTTATAGTGCCACATAGAACATCACTTGGGAAGATACTCTCTAGTACCTGGGCAGTCAGGTAGTACGGCTAAGGGCGTTGTCTAGCCTCCTTAGTTGGTGCCTTGAGATATTAGGCCAAGTACTATTGTTGGGCCCCACATATATATCAGAGAGATATATCACAAGGAAAACCCTTGTTTGTAGAAACCTTGAATACTTAAACCTTGGGAAGGAAACAAAAACAGAACATACAAGATCTATTTTTGCGCAGTTATGTCTCCTGCATTCGAGTTACGAAATTACTACACATTTCTTCCTGTTAAACATTTGGGCATTTCATCACTGCAATATTCTTCAGATTAGAGTATAACTCTTCTAGAGTATAAAAAAATAAAAAAAAAGGTATGGATCCTATTGGCACCATTATTTGATACCTATTTCAATGGATTTATCTCTTCTCCCTTATCGCAATCATACCTATCAATTTTCAACCAAAAAAAAATTGTGGACCCAACCCCCTTCCAACACTCTTATCTTGGATTTACCCCATTGGATTCAACTCGTTGCCCTAATCGTTGTGATACACTTCACCCATAACCCATTTTCTATGTGTCCCCACCCGCCCCTTTTCATGTTCCCTCGTCATCATCGCCCATACACGTATCCAAGACTTGGAAGCTCGCTTCAATACCTTGCACTCTAATTTCAAAGAAACCTAACAAGAAGTGTGATAACTCATTGCCAATATTGTCTCCATCAATCAAAAAATGCATTCCTCCATAGATTCTTGAATCATAGAACTCAAACAATACCTCAAACAAGACATGAATACCCAACTTGAATTGGTCACTACAATTATCTGCACCAGGCTGCATATCCCTATAGATATTACCTTATCTCACCCACCTTTCCATATCGAAAGTGAAACTTCCTCTCATTCCCATAATTTGCATCCTCATCACTTTCATCATGACCTACGCCTTCTGTGTTTGGATGTGACCAAATTTGATGGCTCGAATCCAACTGGCTAGGTAACTCAAATGGAACATTATTTCTCTTTCTATGGCATTGGCAATGGAGAAAAAATGCCCACCAAGGGTATGTGTCTTGGAAACATTTTGTGGCAGATATTTATGAATTCTTTGACACTAATACCAACAATTTAGGTCATTT
>JASDQU010100217.1:25332-48290 GCA_032191745.1 Picea mariana | reverse complement strand
TGACAAAGTTAAAACAATTTGGCATAGTGGAAGATTTATAGCTCCTTTTGAGCGACTGGATTTTCGTACAGAGGGCATGTCTAACATGTCCGAGAATGTTTTATCAGTGGCCTCAAGGATAAGATTGGTGCCCATGTCCTCATGGATCGACCTCAAAGTTGGGTGGACACTACTAAAATATCTAAGGAAGCACAACAGGTTGTCTATTCTCAAAACCGAAAACCCTCCTTTATTCGTCACACTAAACCATTAACTTCGACTCCTCCATCTACTCCAATAAAGATCCAGAAATTGACCAGGTCCGAAATGGATGAACATCAAATCAAAGTTCTTTGTTATAATTGTTATGACAAATATTTTCTAGGCCACAAGTGTAAGGAACAAAATATTTTTATGGCCATCTTGGAGGATTTTTCAGAAGAGGATGTTCAGGATCCCCTTGTGTCTGTGTCACCTAACCCACTAACATAACCCCTCCCTCAGACCCTCCCGAAGTAGAACGATTCATTTCCCTAAATGATTTCACTGGCTTCTCTACTCCCCAAACCCTTAAGCTAATTAGTTACATCAAGCATAGGAGGGTCATCATTCTTGTTGATAGTGGAAGCACCCATAATTTTATTCATTACTGCATTGCCCAAGAAACTAATTTATATATCTGAGCAGTCAATAATTTTCAAATCATGATTTCCAATTTGGGTCCATGAAATGTGGATGACATTGTGATAATGTGTGTATTCAAATTGGTGACTACCACCTAAAATCTCATATGTTTTCTATCGACATGGGCGGTTGTGACATTGTGTTGGGTGCAGAATAGATAAAGACTTTGGGTCCCATTCTCATGTATTATAATGAATTAACCATGCAATTCGATCAGGAGGGCCAGACATATAAGTTCCAAGGAATCATTGTCAGTTCCCTAGAGATCATTAGTTCCCATTGCATGGAAAAGGTACTCTAAAAAGGTCATTCTGGCATTATTTCCCAAATCCATGCCATATAAGCAACTGAGATACCCTCTGTGTTGTAGTACCTTCAATCCATCATCTCTAAACATCAATTGGTTTTTTCCACTCCCTAGGGACTCCCTCCTTCCCGTGGTGTTCATGATCATTCCATTCCCCTTCTCACAAGAAACCTTCTTCCGAATATCCGTCCCTATCGTCATCCCTTTTCCCAAAAAAATTAAATTGAGAAATTTGGTCACGAACTGCTCAATGCAGGTGTTATCCGCCCTAGTATGAGCCCCTACTCTTCTCTTGTGGTCGTGGTCCTTAATAAATAAGGTTCTTGGTGCATGCGTCCTAACTTCCATGCCCTCAACAAACTCACCATTAAAGACAAATTTCCCATCCCTGTCATTCATGACCTCTTGGATGAATTGACTGGCACCCAATTCTTTACTAAACATGATCTTTGTTTTGGCTACCACCAGATCCGTATGAAAGAGGAAGACATTCCTAAGACTGCATTTAGAATTCATGAGGGCCACTATGAGTTTTTGGTCATGCCCTTTGGCCTGTGTAGTTCTCCCTCCACTTTCAAAATCCTCATGAATCATGTCATCCATACTTTTCTCCATCATTTTTTCTTAGTTTTCTTTGATGATATCCTCATCTATAGTAAAACCTAGACAATCGATCTTTCTCATGTGGATCGAGTTCTCCATCTACTCTCTCTACACCAAAATTTCCTCAAACAATCTAAATGTGCTTTTGGTGCCTCAGAAGTCGAGTACTTGGGTCATCTTGTTGGTGAGGCTGACATTAGGGTGGATCCTAAAAATATTAAAGCTATGCAAGATTGGCCTCACCCAAAGACTATCAAAAGCTTGTGTAGATTTATGGGTTTAATAGGTTATTAGCGCAATTTTGTTAAGAATTATGGAAAGATTGTGGCACATGTCACTACACTCCTTAAAAAGAATTATTTCACTTGGACTCTAGCAGTTGATTAGGATTTTCAAACCTTGAAGATGGTCATGTGCACCACTCCAGTCCCAACCCTTCCTGATTTCACAAAGACCTTTGTCCTCGAATGTGATGCTTTTGGGAAAAGAATTGGTGTTGTACTTATCCAAGAGGGTCGGCCTTTGGCCTTTGAAAACAAACAAATGTCTAAAGTAAATTTGGGCAAATCAATCTATGACAAGGAAATGTTTGTTGTTTTGAATGTCGTGGATATTTGGCTCCCTTATCTATTGGGGTAATACTTCCAAACTAAGAAATATCATCAAAGCCTCAATTATTTTCTGGAACAGCACCTTTCCTCCCCAGAGAAACACAAATGGGTGACAAAGATATTTGGATATGATTATGATATCATTTTAAAAAAAGGAAAATACAATGTGGTTGTTGATGCACTTTGTAGAAAATTTGAAGATGAAGGGTCCCTTTTCTCTCTCTCCTTCATTGTACCAAATTGGCTCCAAGTTGTTCACCAGGAATGGCTAGATGATCCCAAAACTTTGCATCTGATACAACAATTACAGTCCAATTCTCTAGTTTCCCCAGGGTACTCTTGGCTCAATGATGAACTTCAATACAAAGGTTGTTTGTATTTAAGTTAAAAGTCAAAACTTAAATACACGGTACTTTATTAGCTTCATGCTACAGCCATAGCGAGGCACTCTAGGTTTACGAAAACCTATGACCAGGTCAAATGTTCTTTTTTTGGGGATGGTATGAAACAACACGTTAGTAATTTTTTGGTTGAATCTCATGTTTGTCACTGCAACAAGGGAGAATCAGTCAAATATAATGGCACACTACAACCGCTTCAAATTCCACCCGTTATTTGGTGGGATATCTCTATGGATTTTATTGTAGGATTACCTAAATCGGGCAATAAATCAGTCATCATGGTGATAGTTGATTGTATTTCCAAGTATGATAATTTATGTGCTCTTCAACACCCATTTACAACATGCAATGTGGCTCAACTTTTCATGGATCAGGTCTTCAAGTTTCATGGCATGCCACATTGTACTGTTTCTGATCATGACCCAACTTTCATCAACAATTTTTGGCAAGAACTCATAAAGCTACAAGGAACCCAATTGCATCTCATCACAGATTATCATCCCCAAACTGATGGTCAAACTGAAATTGTCAACAATTGTTTGGAAACATATTTGAGGTGTTTTGCATCGGAAAGAAAAAATCAGTGGGCTCAATGGTTACCACTAGTTGAATGGTGGTAAAACACTTCATACCATACAGCTACCCGCATGACTCATTTTGAAGAGGTATATGGAAAACATCCACTTTCAATTTTCTCATATTTTCCATGTGTCTCGAAGGTCCAGGAGGTTGACGAAATGCTTACAGTTCGAGAGGCTATTCTCCATACCCTCAAAGAGAATTTTTCCATGGCCCATAATTGCAGGAAGAAACAACCAGATCAAGGTCACTCTGAATGTCAATTTGCAGAAGGGGATCAAGTGTTTCTTCAACTGCAACCTTACAAGAAAAATTCCCTCAAGGCTGACCATTGGCAGAAACTGGTGCCCAAATTTTATTGTACTTATACCATTCTCAAGTGTGTGGGATAGGTGGCCTATCAGTTAGCTTTTCCTAGTCATTCTAAGCTACATCCTTTTTTTTCATGTTTCCTTCTTAAATAAGGGGATTAGAACTAAGTGCCAAACTCAAACCAACCTTCCCGAGTTGGAATAAGAAAGCTCCATTTGGGTACAACCACAAGCATTTTTGGACCATCATGAGCATCGTTTTCATTAGTGAACCATCAAGGAAGTGTTAGTCTAGTGGAAATATACAACTCTAGCAGATGCCACTTGGAAACCAACTACCATTTTGCAACAATTTTCTCATCTCAAGACTTGAGGACAAGGTTGTTGTTAAGGGGGAGGACCTGTTAGGGACTTAACCCCTCACATAGGTAGAATAATAAATTTTTCATGTAATAAAGGTAAACATTAATAAGGCCTAGCAATAAGGAAGAATAAGTCCAATGTAAGAAGACCTAATAGAAGCTTCTGCTTCTAGAAGGATATCCCACTAGATGGTTCTTTTGATAGACATATTTAGTATAAATAGGAGTCGAGGATATGAGAACTTTTTTCATTGATATTATTGTAATAGAGCTCTGCTCTGCTAGAGGTTGCCCCCTCGAAAAGGAAAGTGAACATTGCTCTCAGTAATCAAAGTGCTCTTTCTGGTGTTATTATGGTATCATTTAAGTATTATTGTGGTGTTTTTATGGTTATAATGTTGTTCATTTTCCATTTCTAGATATTTATTTTTGTTTTGCATACATTTTTATATCTAGAATATTACAACATGGCAGTCTGCATAAAAGGATCAAGCTAGTGTACAAGATGGACAAGATGGTTGAAGAAATCTAAGAGTTGATGGTGAAGTCAGCAGAAGAAATTGTCAGCAAGAGGAGGTTGAACATAGGAGAAACTATAGCAATCGCAGGGAAGCAACAACACCAGCATAGTAGAGGACCATGTGGACAACTCCAGAGAGAAGTTTGGGATCCAGGAGGACTTCAATAGTGGAGCAGCGAAGCTCATGAGAAAGAGCTCATGATTTTATGAGTAGTGGAGTATGATGCAGGATCATCCTTTCCACCTCGGCCATGCACCATCTATTAAGCACATGAACACGCATTCAAGAAGGGAGACAAGTGCCAACCCTCTCATTTTTCCTTGAATTTAAAAATTCAATGTAATAAATTGTTATTAAATGTTGTAATGCTGATAGAGTCAAGTTGATACCTTTTTATAGGTTGTAGTTGAAGTCTCCTTTATTGGTTGGATGTAGGTCGATCTAGATCCTATTTGGACTATATTTTCATTTATTGTAATAAGCCTCAGTAGCTAGGTGTTTTGATGGTTATTAGACACAACTAGTGTAGTTCTGAGGGAAGGCTTGAGGAGACCATTTTTTGTAATATCCTTGTACTCAATTATTCATATAACTCAAGGAGGACAAGAAGAAGGAGAGAGGCGAGACTTTTTTGCAGTCTGAGCTTGCACATATTGTAATTGATGTTCATATTAATACAATGTCAGGTTCATTGGTGATGAGAAAGTGAAAATACAGAGATTTCTAAGTGGACTGCTAACCTTTTATAAGGAAAAGATCAAGTATGATGAACCCAAGACCTTGATTGAGGCCATCAGGAAGGCTAAATACCTTTATGAAAAAGGCCAAAGAAGAGAATCCATACAAAAATATTCAAAGGAAAAGCAAAGTACCAGTCCAATATGATCGAGGTGGAAGTTAAGATCATAAATCAACCTGTTGCTATTTTTATTGATTCAGGAGAAAGTCATTTTGACATTGATCCTAATATAGTAGATATATTACATTTGGAGAAAATTAAACTTGGAAAAGCAAGTTTGGTTCAGTTAGCCATTGAAACCAAAAGAAGAATCCATGATATAGTCAGAAGTTGTTCCATAAGTCTTAATGGCGTCAATACTAGTATTGATCTAAATATCATACCATTGGGGTCTTATGATATTCTGATTGGAATGGATTGGTTGGACAAGCATCATTTTTTCCTAGATATTCATAACAAGACATTTACTTGTCTTGATGGAAATGGAAAATAGAGCATTGTGAAAGGAGCTCCAAGACCCATCTCTATAAGGGAGATTTCATCCTTACAACTAAAAATATGTTTTAGCAAAGGATGTCAATTGTATACAACTCATGTGGAAGAGCCAGATATTAGAAAGGGTCCAAGCCTCGAAGATTTCTCGGTACTAATGGAATTTGAAGATGTATTCCAAGAAACACTCATATTTCTGCAAAGAAGGGAGATAGATTTCTGAATTGATTTAGTGCCAGGAATTGCCCCAGTGTAAAAAAAAACTTAGAGAATGAGCACACCAGAGTTAAAATAATTAGAAATGCAGTTGGAGGAATTGTTGAAGAAAGGGTACATATGTCCAAGTATTTCACCTTCGGGAGCACCAGTAATATTTTTCAGAAAGAAGGATGGAACCTTGAGGTTTTGTATTGACTTCCGACAACTGCACAAGTACAATATAAAGAACAGATATCCTCTACCCAAATTGATGACCTCTTTGATCAGCTAAGAGGAGAAAAGATATTTTCAAAAATTGACCTGAGGGCAGGATACCAGGAAGTAAGGATCAAGGAAGACGACATTCATAATACATCCTTTAGGACCATGTATGGGCATTATGAATTTCTAGTGGTTCCATTTGGACTGACCAATGCACCAACTATCTTCATGTGGTTAATGAATGGCATATTCAGGAATTATTTGGATAAGTTTGTCATAGTATTTCTAGATGACATACTTATCTATTCTAAGTATGAAGAGGAGAATGAACATCACTTAAGACTGGTATTGCAATTACTGAGAGAACATCAGTTGTATGCCAAGTTGAGTAAGTGTTCTTTCTATCAAAATCTGATCCATTACTTGGGACACATTATTTAAGAGAAAGGCATAGCAATAGATCCAGAGAAGATTCAAGCCATTAGAGGATGGTCAACACCGAGAAATGTGTCAGACGACAAATATTTTATGGGATTAGATGACTACTACAGAAGGTTCATAGTAGGGTTCTCTAAGATTTCTCATCCCATCACTTCTTTTCAAAAGAAGGGAACTAAATTTGAATGGACACTCAAGTGTGAAAAGAATTTTAATCTGTTGAAGGAATTACTTACTAGTGCACTTGTGTTAAAGATTTCTGACTCAAATGAACATTTTTTGGTATGTACAGACACATGTAAGGAAGGGCTTGGAGGAGTCCTCGTGCAAAATGGACATGTAATTGGATATGAGTGCAGAAATCTTCAGGAACATGAGAGGAAATATGCCACCCACAACTTGGAACTTTCTTCCATTGTTCATGCCTTGAGGATGTCGAGGAATTATCTCATGGGGAAGAAATTCGAGTTAAGGATAGACCACATTGGGCTGAAATATATTTTTGAACAACCAACCTTGAATGCCAGGCAAACAAGATGGCAAGAATTTTTAAGTGAATATCACTTCGATATCAAGCATATCAAGGGAAAGAAGAATAAAGTTGTTGATGTACTTAGTAGAAGAGTGCATATCATGCATGCTACTACTGTCTGTATGCATCAGTCATACTTGAAGAGCAGTATTTTAGATGTTCTTGTTACAGACCAGCATTACCTACAGGTAAAGGAAAACTTATAGCAAGGATATGTAGAGCATAAAATAAAGGAGTATGAAATAAAGGAAGACATACTACTCATGCATAAAAACAGAAGCTATGTTCCTAGTTCTGGAGAACTAAGGAATTTGGTACTAAAGGAAATGCATAATGTTCCTTATGTTGGACACCCCAGTTACCAGAAAAAAAATAACAACAGTAAGAAACCAGTTCTTTTGGCCGAGAATGAAGAAGGATGTTGTTGATTACATCGCTCGATGCATGAAATGTCAGAAGGTGAAGGTTGAGCATAGGCACCCAGTGGGATTGTTGCAACCATTGAAAATCCCAGAGAATAAATGGGAAGTGATCACCATGGATTTCATCACAGGATTACCCAGAACAAATAAGAAACATGATTCAATCATGGTGGTGGTTGACAAATTAACAAAGGCTTCTCATTTTGTGTCTGTGAAGACAACGCATACAATGACTAATATTGCAGAAATTTTCATGAAGGAAATTGCTAGGTTGCATGGGATAGCTAGGACAATTGTCTCAGACAGAAATACAAAGTTTACCTCCAATTTCTGAAGGGGATTGTTTAAAATATTTGGCACAAATCTAAACTTTATCACATCATATCATCCCCATAAATATGGGAAAACAGAGAGAGACAATTGAATAATTGAAGACATGCTGACAATGTATGTGATGGATAAGCCGTCTAAGTGGGAAGATTACTTACACTTGATTCAGTTTGCATATAATAATGGGTATCAAGATTCATTGAGAATGATACCATTTGAAGCCTTGTATGGTAGGAAATGAAATACTCCAGTAATTTTGGACAAACCAACAGATAGAGTGGTACTTGGGCCAGAGTTGCTCAAGAAAATGGAAGACAAGGTGGTCAGGATCAAGCATAATTTAAAGGCATCTCAGGATAGACAGAAAGTTTATGAAGAAAAGAACAAGACAACTAGAGAATTTAAAGTAGGGGAGCATGTACTTTTTAAAGTGAAGCCCAAGAAAATCTCTTTGAAATTGGGTAGTGGTACAAAACTGGCAGCCCGATTTTGTGGTCCATTTGAAATATTGGACATCATAGGGCTAGTTGCATACATCCTTGCATTGCATTTTTCCATGAAAGTGCATAATGTATTTCATGTTTATTTACTAAAGAAATATGTACATGATCCTAGCCATGTTATTGATTGGCATTTGATTTAGGTAGAGATAGAGGGAGATTTTCAGGTTCAGCCAATGTAGGTATTGGACAAAAAAGTCAAAATCCTCTAGAATTGAGTTATAGAGATGGTAAAAGTTTAGTGGACCTGCTACGGTACTGAAGATGCTACTTGGGATCAAGGATGATTTTAAGGATGGAAATTTAATTTAAAATGTAGAAACCTTAGTGAATATTACTAATCCTTCATATCCCAACTATAACTATTTGGCAATATTTTTGTAAAGATATTCAAATTTCTAAGGATTTTATATAGTTTGTATAATTTTTTTTGCGATTTTAAAGGTAAAATAATTTTATCCTATACAATTTGGGCGAATCATTTTTAGAATAGAGAATTGTTTTTTGGGAAAAACCTTGGAAAATTAGCCCATGAGTGAAATTTAGCCCCTAAAATCATCCTTGCTTGGGAGCATGGATGTTCCATGTAGGCAAAGTACCTGCAGCTTTTTGAATAAATTTGAGATTTTGATCTCTATTTTGTATATGCACTGAGCACAGTGCCAAAATAAGAGGGAGGGGATGTAACACCTAAAGTTTTGAACCCCCATTTTAAATAATGTATTGTTACAATGTTGAGAGGCCAGAGTGCCCAAACAATTATTAAAAGGCTAGTGTGCCCAAGACATGTAATTTTTTTCTATCATTACTAATAATAAATACATCGTTGGCTGCTAGACGGACAAGGACTAGAGTTATAGGGGGATATGATTCCACAAGAGAGGGGGCTTGAGGGGATAAGTGTTTATTCCTATGTTAATTACCCTTTTTTCATAAGGGATGGGATCGGTTACGAGAGATTCTTGGGGGAAGGCCAGGAGTTTCTTGATTTCCCCACGTAGTTACTTAAACCCACCTCTAGTCTAATGGGGGGGTTTACTAATGGCTTGTTCATTTTTTTCCCTGTACATTCACTCATTTCTTTCACACACTTTCATGCACAAACTGACCCATTCATTGATCCATCCTCATCTGCGTCTTGGCTCGGGAAAGGGATCCAAACTCCTGAAGATTAGCCATGGGATAGTTGGTTGTAGTGGTCGCTGGTGTGATCCAGCCATGACCTGAGGCTGTATTTATAAGATGTGATGGCCCATGTCTAGTTTTTCTCACAACTACGAGTCCTGAGAGTTCCAACATTGAGATTCTGGACCAGTTGCACTGGATCCTGAATAAGGAGAAGGATTCCCTGAGGGACTGTGTGGCAGAGAAGGGTGGAGGTATGTTCTCTTAGGTGGTGCAAGCTGGGTAGAAGAGATATGGGTACTTGGATTTCTGTGAGAGCTGGGAAGCCTGTGAGAGCTTGGGTGCTGATTGGTTTGGGAATCCAAGTAACACTCTAGAACCGTCCTTGTGGATTCATAGCCCTGGATCAAGGGTGACACTGCTATTAAGATTTGGAGAAGTGGTGTCTATGGTTGGGTGGAATGTCCTTGTTCTACAGCTAGTTGGTGTAACCTTTTTATAACTATAAGTGATCTTTGTTATGATATTATTATCTTTGTATGAATGTATTTCCATTGTATATTTAATTATCATTTAATTAAATCTTTACACTATGCATGCTTGCTAGATAATGTTCTGCATGTTGTTAAAGTATTTTCTTTTATCCATACTTAAACTTTAGAGATGGTATCAGTAAGAGAAATTAGTCCAAGGGAGGGCCTGAAGGTAGCATGCCCTGACCTATGGGCGGTTGGGTATGTTACACATCCCATAATAGGGATAATGGCCCACTGAGAGAAATACAATTGTATACAAACCTGACAAGGTCTGATCAATTCTATGACCGAGAAATACACACTTTTCAAGGTGTCCACGACTTTCATTCACTCGTGTATGTATGCTACAATATCTATTGAAGCCCACATACATGTATGGAAATATCGTACGGCAAGATCCATATGACGCGACACTCTCTTGTGACTTTCTTTGATTGAAACCCACCTACACAGCCTATGTTCTCTCTTCTCCTTGTCATGGTCTCTAGATTGAAGTCCTTCTCCACCTATCCAAGATATTGAATCACATTCCTTTGCAATCCAATCCTCTCAAAAGTAAATCCTATACTCTCAAGAATCTAAAGTATCAAGTGTCTTCCTCCTTCACCCTACCCTTACTTTTACAATGCTGAGTTATATCTCCAAAGTGATTGCATGTTAAGATTACTTCTCACACTCACTTGAGATTTAGAAACATGGTAATTCCTCTTATGACTTTCCTTAAATAACCCAATTAACTAATTACATAATTAATTAATAAAATTAATTTACTTTAATAATTCCCTTACCTAAAGTAATTCAAGAGTACAATGATTTGGATGATTTCCACACATCTAGACACATAGATTTGTGTGGAAATACCTTTTTGATGCTATCACTGGCATCGACACTCCCTCTTAGAAAGGAAGGTATTCTGCACCACTCCAAGTCTGTCTCTAAAGAACACAAACTTTCCTTTCTCCAAAGGCTTTGTTAGAATATCTACAACCTACTGATCTGTGGAAATATATTGAAGCTTCATTTGTCCCATCTGAATCCTATCTCAAATGAAATGGTATCTAATATTTATATGTTTGGACCTCTCATGGAAAACTAGATTCTCTGAGAGTTTGATACAACTATGATGATCACAGAAGATCATCGTACGAAAAGATCCATACGACATGAAAAGATTTGTATGACACAATACTCTCATGTGACTTTCTCTCATTCGATCCCACATACACTTCATGTGTTCTCTCTTCTCCTTGACATAATCTATAGATTGAAGTCCTTCTCCACCTATTCAAGATCTTGAATCACATTCCTTAATAATCCAATTCTCTCAAAATTAAATCCTCTACTCTCAAGAATATCAAGTATCAAGTGTCTTCCTCCTTCGCCCTACCCTTGCTTTTATAATCATGAGTTATATCTCTAAAGTGATTGCATGTTAAGAATACTTCTCACACTCACTTGAGATTTAGAAACATGCTAATTATTTTTATCATTTTACTTAAATAACCCAATTAACTAATTACATAATTAATCTACTTTAATAGTTCCCCTAACTAAAGTTAATTCAAGAGTAGAAGGCTTTGGAAAATTTTCACACATCTAGACACATAGTTTATATTCAAACTTAGATTGTGGTATGCTCCTCAAAATTTAGTTTAGATATGTCCAGAAAAATTTATTGCTAATCGTGTTGAAATGAAGGGAGAAAACCTTATTATATGATCAAATAGTCAATTCTTCAAATTCCATCCCATTACATATATCTGAAAGTCCATCGCAGAGTTCTCCCTTTCCATCACTAGTAAGTTTAGATTATCTAAACTTATTTTATTTATGTTTTGATTATCTAATTGAAATTGTTTTTATCTATGTCAATCTAAATAAAATGTATCCAAATTTACAGGACCCTGATTCATAATCGAGTTTAGATGCAAAAAATATTCCAATACCGGTTCAAAAATGTCAGAAGGTCTTATGAGAAGAAACATACCACAAGCAGTTGGTAGATGAAAATGGACAGTTTCTTTACCTTTCCAATTGTGACATTCCATATTCCAGTCGCAATCCTGGGTCGATAATGGTAATAATTGTTTGGTATAATGTAATTTGAAAAAACAAATTAGTGCATTGTGTTTACTAATATCATTGATGTACTAATGTTCAATATTTTTGAAATTATTAGGATTATGATGATGAGTGACCTACCGACTATCTTCCACTGCACCTCACAACAATGTTAACACCATAGAAGGATGCAATGAGAGCACAACTCAGAGAGGAATCGTACCAAGAATGGTTGAATAAACCACTTATTCAATTCCCAATACATCCAGATTCACCAATTAGAAATGACTACAAAAATAATAGTTCTTCAGAAGTTTGCAATGGAGATAATCAAAAAGAGGTTGGTATGGATGATTAATTACATGATAGACTTCCATGGAGGCAATGTTGTTAGACACATTCTAGAATGATGAGCTAGGGGATGATGTTCATATCAATGATACCATTTTCGAAAGCCARAAATATGCTTCCACCACCCATCTCTTTGGACCTAGTACCTGGTCAAAGTCTACCCATCTTGGGACAACAATGTTACTATACAATGTGAAAGAAATATTTGGCATGTCAAACACATGTTTCTCAACAATATTGAGGAAATTGACCAACAAGGGCCTTATATTAATTTTGATAAATCTTGTCACACAATCAACATTAGAAATGGTTGATTTTATAAACATTAAATGACCTTTTACATTTTTATTTCCCACTAACTTCAAGTTATTGAAAGATAAGGTTCTTCCTAGAGATAATGTTTTTCCCGGTAGCTGCGAAGAGGTGAAGAGGTTGTTGAAAATGTTGGGCATTGAGTATATATCATATAATGCATGTATGAATAATTATATTCTATATATAGGAGAATATGAAAACAAAGAGATTTTTCCGAAAAGTGGGCATGTCAGGTACCAAAAATCAAATAAAAATGGTAAATTGCATGGTCATCCTCATAAGATATTGAGGCACATGCCTATAATCCCAAAGATTCAAAGGATCTTTTGTTATAAAGATTTATCTATGTTATAGGGATGGCATGCCTTGCACAAAAGTGAGTTGGGGGTTATGTGAATCCCTATAGATTCAATAGCCATGAAGCATATAGAGGATACATGGCTAGAAAAATTCAAGGATGAAGTACAAAGTCTACCACAAAACATAGAAATGGATGGAATGAACCCATATTCCCTCCAAAACACCAACTATTTTATTTGGCATGTAGTAGTAATCAATAACAATATCCCCCCCTAGTTGTCTGTGAATAATGAACATATTATGTTGGCTCTTATAGTCCCTGGTAGAAGACAAGTGAAGAATATGGATGTATACCTACAACCATTGATAGTTGAATTGAAGGAATTATGGGAAGGGATACATGTATATGATGTATAAAGACCCATCACAACATAGAGGATTTTTACGTTGTATGGCATACGTAATTACACCAGACACGATTATCTAAGATTAGGAGTTTTCTCTAGTAATGAACATGTTTATTGATTTTTTTATATATGTAACAATATTTATTTGCATATTTAATTCATTCTGATTGACATTTTATTCTGAAATGACAATGTGCTATGTATACAATAATTTCTCAGGTCTTGTAACTAAAGGATATCATGGATGTAAATGTTATGGACCTTCTCTGATGGATAGGTGGTCCAACCACCTACGAAATCTAGTGTACGACTGCTCAAGGGTATTCCTCCCAGAAGAAAACCATTATAGAAGAGCAACATCCTGTTTCAATGGTAAACCAGAGGGAATCCAAAGTCCTACAATAATGAAACCAACACAATGGCCTAGAACATATAAGAGAGAGAAGGAGAAGCATATTACATAAATCTTTGATTCAAATGGGGAGCCTATGTTCAATGATCCAGAATTCTTCGACACTTGTGTTGAGAAATTACCGATTATGATGAAAATGAAATCTATCTTTTATGAGCTACCATATTGGGAGCATCTTAATATTTCCCACTTACTATATCCAATGCATATATTTAAAAATGTTTCATCTTCTTTATGGAGGCACGTATCATTGAAATAAAGTGACACATTGGTTGCGAGGAGAGAATCATTTCTTCAAAAACTAAAAGGAAAAATTTTCCAAGACAATAAAGTAGAGGAAAGGTTGGTCCCTCTTGGTCTTTCAAAGAAGGTGATGTCCCATGGATTTTGAAGAAAATGGATATTTTTTTGGCAAAGGAAGTTATATTGGGTGTGAAGGTGCCTTCTTTATATGGGTCTTCCCTATGACATTGCTTCATTATGTGTCAAGACCATTTGTCGAGATTGAAATCACATGACCATTTGAACCTTCTAAAGGTACAACATATGTCAAAATTGTGATTTTATTATTTGTAATCTTTATTTTTATGCCATGGGATAAAACATAATTAATTTGTATGTGTCTACTTTGTAGTGTTATTATCCTCTGCTCATGTGTGGGTGTGTTAACCATGACTTCCCCCATGACATAAGGTGTTCCATATCTAAATTATTTTCATATGTATGATGGATCACATCAAAGGAGATTCATATGGCTAGCATTATACGGTGGCTTCAAGAGATAGCTGATATTGTTTGTATGCTTGAGAAGGAACTAACATCGAGTTTCATGGACTTGTAGGTTCATCTTCCAATTCACCTAGTAGATGAGGTTGAATTAGTGAGGGTGGTCTCCTATAGTTGGATGTTTTTTTTAGAGAGGTACATGAATAAATTGAAAGGATTTGTTCATCAAAGGGAAAAACCTGAGGGTTCTATGACAGAGGGGTACATATCGCATGATTCTTTCTATTATGCGAGTGAATACATCAAGCAGATCGACAACAAACTAGGTGGGGTCATTTGGGATGACAAAATGGATGAAGAAAAACGAGAAGGGGGGCTTCTCCAAATGAATGGAAAAAGGCGATTGATAAAGACTAAGTGACTTATCATTTGTCAAATTTTTATGGAGTAACTATTCAAATTGAACTTCATAATGTATATTTTCATGATCACATATGTACTATATGTTGGTTTGATTTCATGAATACATCAGGGAATTCATAAATTGATTCCATCAATGAATTCATTCTTTATAATTCAGAGAAAACACAGTCGTGGGTTGCATTGCACGAACATAAGAGGAGGAAATGGGAAAGTGACAGGAAATAATTCAGATGGTTGAATGGTAGAAGAATTCCTTATCCTGATAATGTAACAACCCTAGTTGAATATATGCTTAGGGATTATTAAGTAAAATTAATTAGGTAATTAATTGTCCTAACATGGTTTTAATTAAACAAAGATTGGCATAATAATATTAACTAAATATTTATTAATTAATTAATTTTTATAACTTTTGATTAATTAATTAATTAATTAATTACCTAACACATTCAATGACATGGGTAATAAATTTAAGAGGGTTAATAATTTTAATTTGTTTAGTTAAATGATTTACATATACAGAGGGGATAAGAAACATCAAATAAAAGGATAATAAATTAAATAAGAGGATAAGATAATGAATGTAGGGATAAGGAAATTAATGAGGAGGAAAGGGTCGGTGAAGGGGGGATATGACGGAAGGAGTCTTACCAGGAAGGGATCATCATTTTGGGGAGGAAGCATTTTGGAGGGAGACGAGATTTCTGGTTTCTTGGCTTGGCTTTTCTGGTTCTATGGTGGAGTTATGCAGTCTTTGAGTATCATTGCAGGGGGCACCGGGTTGCCAGGGGTTTTGGGCACGGGGGCCAGGATTCCTTTCGGTTTCCTTGAGCTAGGGAGTTGGACAGGCTGCTCCTAGCTGGCTGGGAGGTTAGTTGGTTTGGGCAGAGTTGGTCAGTGGCATCAAGCTGGGCAAGGCAACAGCAGGAAGGACAACAAGACTAGCGGGAGTTTAGCATCAGACCAAGGTATTTTAATTTACGTATTTGTTTTATATATTTAAGTAATATGAAGTGTTATAAGGTTGTTTGTAATCTTATTATGTTCAGTTCAATAAATTTTATATATGCTGGTTGGCTATGTGTTGGTTATGAAGTATTAAAAATGTTAGGTTAGCATTCCTTAAACTAAATTTTTTTAGGTTTTATAAGGCTCTGTGGAGCAGAACCCTACACATGGTATCAGAGCTTCAGTTTGAAGCACTGGAACCTTAAGGGCCTACCTACCCTCCTACCCAATTTAGAAATGGAACTGTACCCACCCGAAAATTAGATAAAATTAAATAAATCTGGGCCTGAGGGCCAAGTTCCAACTCCAGCTCCAGCTTCGCCTAACCTGCAAGCCAAGCACATAAATTTTTAACACAAATTTAAATATAAATAACATACATATTGAAAATGATTCATATTACTTAAAGATTGAAAGTCATCTTCCGTTGAGGGCTTTTCCTGGTAGAATCACATCTAGATTTTTTTTTCCATTCTAATTAGGATCAACCTTGCCTCTGTTATATGACCAACACTAATGCAATCATTTTGACTATATTGTGACCTATTTATATCATTTGTTTCTCTCTAGGAACTATCACAGATATTGGGAAATGAATTTAAGGCTAATGAATTATTGCCCTATTGATAGACCAAAGTGTTCCAACAAGTCTGTTTTTGGCATATGATTCCAAAATAACATTCTTAAAATTAAACTAGTAGTTGTTTATCCTTGCTTGCTATATGACTGTCATGCGTATCAGAGCCCGACCATAGCAATGTCGTAGAAAAAAAATAGTGGCCTCGTTGCTCTAAATAACTCTGCAACCACCAAATTGGTCCTTAATTAAATGTAAGTATAGCAAATAGTTGCCCAAACATAAAAGGCCTATTAGATAGCTTGTATAATACCAATAGAAAAAACATATAATTTTGGAAAGTGATCCAGATAGCATTCAGTCTCCCTTAAATCCCCCTTGAAAGTTGAATACATACAAAACCTCCCTTTTGTTGTCATTTCCAGAATCCATTACATGGTTCTTCTAAAGAGTTTTCAACATACAATGTGAAATGCAAGAAAATCTTGTTTGCTCAGATCAATTCTAGAGTAGGGAATTTTCAAAGAAGGCTTGAGGAGTTTGTACTTGAGTTCAATTTGAAGGATACAAAGTGACTCAACTTGAATCAATCATCAAAGTTGAATAACTATAATCTAGTGGATTACAACAAGAAGCCTAGACAACAATTTCTCCAAGATCTTCTACACTGGTGACAATACCATATATTCTGGATTATTGATAGTAAAATCAACATATCAATATACGAATGGATGTTCTACTAACAATATGTTTCTTTAGAAAGATTTGTCCTTACTCCCTCCGTCACAATCATTCTAAAGAATCTAGTAAAACTTCATCCCTAGTGTCCTAGTCATGTACTGTCTCTGCTGAGTTTAGAAGGACTCTCTATGAGAAACATTGATAACAAAATTTCATGGACAATGCATAGTCACACCATTCGCACTTGTATAACTTAAGATGCATCAGAGCTAGAGGAATTTTGTAAGAAGAAAGTTGAAGAGAGAGCTAAGAAGGCTTCTTATTCTTCTTCGAATGAGCAGTCACATTTATCTGGGCTTAAAAATAATTAGACCAAGCACTATCCTACAGGAAGATGTAGTTTCACATGTCAAAAAATGCCCTTTTGTGAAGAAAATTGAGGAATTGAAATCTAAACCATACTATGAAAAGGGTATCGATTCTGGCAATGATGAAGAAGATAGCTCAAGATTTAGAAGTCTCTCTGAAGTTCAAGAAAAGGGTTCTCCATTAGGAGAAGTTGAAGGAATTCGATCAGGTGATATTGAGTGGAGTGCAACTTTCAAAGGTAACAAAGAAATGGATAAGGTTGATGACAAGGAGCCTACCCTTTCAAGAAATTACCATATTTCCTCTTGTGTAGATAATGATGCATGTTCAAATATGAAGTGCAAGGCCATAATTGCAATGTTAGGACAGGAGTTCCAAGCACTGCTTGAGAAAATTCAGTCAGCTCACAGTGCTAGTTGTCAAAACAACATACAAGACTCATATTTGTTGCCCGATGCCTATGAAAAATGGTTCAATGCAAAGCTAGACAGGAGGTTGCTTCTTCAATTGAGTCACGTTCTAGCTATGTAATCAGTTCAAGAATATCGTCCTTAGAAAATATTTCCGGGGTTGCAAAGAAACAAGAACCCCATATAAACAGTTGGAGAAGATCATCTTCAGAAAATATATCAGAATTGACAAAGAAACATGAAACTAAAATTACAGGTAGTGAGTCAGCTAAAGTTGAAATTGAACCGAGTAATTCCCATCCCCATATACCAGAGTACGGATGGCGAATTACTAAGGATGGTTATTTCTTACCACAAGAGGAAAATTTAAGAGGCATTGTCATACCTGAAATGAATGGACGCATGAATGATTTGGTGAATAAGCTTCCCGCCGAAGCACAGGTTTCTTCCAATTTCTTTTCCAGAGATGCACAAGAGAATGTTCAGTACAGTAAAATATATCAACCACCAACACGCTCAAGTTTATTACTTTTTGATGATGAAGCTGTTACGAAGAGTCAGATGGACACACATAACAGTTCTCAAATGAGCAGTCTGACTGAGCCCACCATTACTAGTAAGCAATTCTCTAATGAACCCATGGATTTTAGCAATGGAACACTTGGTAAAGGGGCTAAAGACTTCTTTGAAGGAAGAAAATTCCAATTCTCTGATAGTAGCAGCAATAATAAGTCATAGAATCAAGATGTTGTCGATGTGCAGTTTTATTATAACTCTAGATTTTGACCTAGCCCAACTCTATGTTCAGCAGATAAATCAAGCTTCAGCACTCGATCTCGCCCATCTTTTATTGATTCTATTAGTCCATCTACAAGTTCTTCTACATTGCAAACTGTAGTGCCTGGATCAAAAAAATCATCGGAGAACTCAAACAATGCAGAAGTGGGGAGTATTGTTGAGATGAGTTATGAAAAACGGGGAGGTTCTGAAAAGATAGGAATGAATGATAGGGTCTCTACACAATACCTGGAAAATTCACGTGATAATGAGCCCAAACTGAATATTTCTTCTGTAATTTTCTCTAGTTACACTTGGAACTGGACAGAATAGTGGGAACAACTGTCTGAGGACAATCCTTATGCTCAAGAAACTATGAACTCTTACAAATAGCCGCGAGACTAATAAAACGAAGTCACTCGGAATCGAACTCGAGAAGTTCAAGTGACTTCGTTTTGGAAATGGATAAATATCTTATTTTCTTTATTCCGCCTGATTCAGGAAGCCAAGAGTATACCAAGCAAACAAAAAAAAAAGAACCGCAGGCTAATATAGGACCTATTACCCTAAAACCTTTTACAAACAAAAAACTCACAAGCCACGACCAGACCAACACCAACACCAAGAGCAGAGGGACAGAGCAGAGTGGAGAGGCGGTAGAGGAAAAAGACGAAAGTGAAGGAGCATTAGGGTTAAGGAACAACTTAGGTTTTTGGTACTGAGAGCCGGAGGCCGGGCACGTGGGCCTCATGCCAGAAGCCCAACCTTAAAGGCTGCCAGCGAATGCCACAGAGCACATTAAACTCTCGCCAAACTGAAAGTAAGATTTTTTTTTGAATAATTATATTATTATATTTTTTTTGTAATATTAATTTTTAGTTTTATTAATTTATTTAAAACGTATTAATACGCTTTTTGAATAATTATATTATCATTTTTTTAAAATATTAATCTTTAGTTTTATTAATTTATTTAAAAAGTACTAATACGCTTTTTGAATAATTATACTATCATTGTTTTCTAATATTATTTTTTTTAGTTTTATTATTTATTTAAAAGTGTTAATACGCTTGTGTAAATTTAAATTATTTATATATATATATATATATAATTATGAATTTTAAATTTAATTTAAATAATTTAATAATATAGGGTTAAGTATAAATTTTAAAGGTCCATGGGTTTTGAACCCAAGACCACCCACCAAGCGAAGCGCCTTAAGAAGAGAACTAACACCAACGCACCACACATATCACTTTTACAAATAAATTCACATATAAATAATTTAATTATCAATAGTAGCAAAGTACTATCCTGAGGAATAATCTCCGATTATCCAAGTGCCAAGCTCACGAGGCCGTACACACAACTCATCGAGCCAATCGACGAGCCCTTTCATTCCATTCCACCAGTCAAAGCCAAGTGTTAAGATCCAATGCTTGAAAGCCACTCTACAATCCTTAAAGACTCGCACTTGCAGCCACCGAGGACATTTCCCAGCGGAGGGGGCTCAAGGCCACCTCCATATGGTAACAGAGTTGTGCCAAGGACTGTAGCCATAGGGATCTCAATGGCAGCGAGTGCAGCATCTCGTTCATCACCAACGATGCAGACAGGTCCATGACCATCTCAATGAACAACTAGTAGGGGTAGGGGTTCTAGGGGAAGGAACTCATTTCAGAGATAGTCACATAATAGTACATAGGTTCAATCTCATGTTACCTATTGGGGGTACAAAGACCCCATTACCAGCGTGACTGCCTAGAGTTACAATCAGGATTCGTGCATAGAGAAGGAAAGACACCGATGGGGAGAGCAAGTAGCAGCCACCAGATTTACGCATCGGTTAATAATCACCAAGCCGAACATCAATCCAAGGTGGTGGAGTCAGAAGGTATGCTAAATCATATCAATGTTAAGATTTTATTTGATTCTGGTGCGACAGATAGTTTCATTTCACCATCTACATTAGAAAAGAGTGGGTTGGCAGCCTATGAGCATGATGACTTAAACAAGTCGAGATGGATTCGAAGGAAAAACAAGCGGTAGGACCTAGTGTTGATAATTGCATAGTAGACCTGGGAGTGTGTACTACCAGGTTCAAGGTATATGTCACTTCTCTCAGGGCATATGACCTAATCATTGGAATGGATTGGTCAACAGCTCACCGAACTTTGGTAGATCGTTTCGAAAAGAGGGTGCTTTGTGTCGACGATGAGGGAAGTCCGGTAGAGATCCAGGGTGTACGGAGAAAGGTGTCATTATGCTTTATATCAACTATGAAGGTTAAACTATGCTTGAGACAAGGGTGTCGATTATATGTAGTGGAAGTAGTGAATGAAAGGAAGGTACCCTCATTGGATCAGTACCTGGTATTGTCAGAATTTAAGGATGTTTTTCTGAATGAGTTACCAGGGTTACCTCCTAAGAGGGAGATTGATTTTACTATTAAGCTAAAACCTGGTGCAGAACCAATATCCAAGACTCTGTATTGGATGATAGCACTGGAACTTTGTGAATTGAAAATGCAGTTGAAAGAGTTACTGGACTTAGGGCTAATAAGGCCCAGTGTTTCACCCTGGGGTGCACCAGTAATTTTTGTAAGGAAGAAGGATGGATCCTTAAGACTGTGTATAGACTACGGGGACCTAAACCATGCTACAATGAAAAATAGGTACCTAATGCCACAAATAGATGACCTCTTCGATCAGATGAAAGGAGCAACAGTATTTTCAAAGATCAATTTGTGATCAACGTATCATCAGTTAAGGATTAAGGAAGCAGATATCCCCAAAACTACCTTCTGAACTCGGTTTGGACATTACGAGTTTGTCATAGTACCTCTCGGATTGACCAATGCACCAGTAGTATTCATGAGCCTCATGAATGGTGTATTCCGAAAGTACTTAGACTGTTTTGTACAAGTCTTTCTAGATGACATCCTCATCTATTCCAAGAATGAAAGAGAACATGGGAACAACTACGAGTAGTGTTGCACTGCCTTAGAGAGAACAAATTGTATGGGAAGTTGTCAAAGTGTTCCTTCTTCCATTAAGAGATCCACTATTTAGGTCATATCATTTATGGCGAAGGAATCTCTGTGGACCCAGAAAAGGTAAAGGACATTATGGAGTGGCCAGTGCCGAAAAGTGCCCATGAGGTGAGAAGCTTCATGGGGCTAGCAGGTTATTACCGGAGATTTGTGGAAGGATTCTCAAAAATAGAAAAACCCATCACCACCTTACAGTGCAAGGGGGTCAGGTATGAATGGACAAAAGAATGTGATAGTGCATTCATTGAGCTTAAGAGGTTACTAAGTAGTGCACCAATTCTATGAGTGTCGGATATGGAAAAGGACTTCATAGTATGCATGGATGCCTCGAAGTAAGGGTTGGGGGCCATGCTAATGCAGGATGGAGGAGTGATAGCTTATGCATCAAGGAAGTTGAAGAAACACAAAGAGTTATACATGACTCATGATTTAGAGTTGGTAGCTGAAATGCTAGCTTTGAAACTTTGGATGCACTATCTTGTGGGACGAAACTTTGAGCTTAAAATAGAGCATCAAATTTTAAAACATCTCTTCACTCAAAGAGATCTGAATGTCAGGCAAAGGCGATATAGTGAGTTTATGGGTGAGTATGATTTTGGTATTTCGTACATCAAGGGAAAGGAAAATGTGGTTGCAGATGCCTTGAGTAGGGGACCCTGTATCTTCTCCTTGGTACCCTTAAAGGTCTATTTGAGGGAACATGTGTTGACACAAATACAAGGAGACAGTTGGTATTTAAAGTTTACTTCAAACCTCTAGAGCGGGAGGCAGTTAGATCCAAAGTATGAAGGATATAGTCTAGAAGCAGACAAACTGTTAAGATATCAAGGAAGGATGTACATCCCTGAGAATGGGAATATTCAAAGCATCATACTGAAGGAAGCCCATAGAGAAATTTCTTGTGCACATCCGGGTGTGAAGAAGATGTACATAGACATGAGGAAGCTCTTCTTCTAGGTAGGCATGAAGCGTGATATAGTCCATTTCGTCACCAAATTCCTAGAGTGTCAACAAGTGAAAGCCGATCACCATCACTTGGTAGGCCTCCTACAACCACATGATGTTCCTATGTCCAAATGGGAAGTTGTTTCTATGGATTTTGTAGTGGGGTTGTCACTCACATCTCATAGACATAATTCCATTCTTGTGATAGTTGATAATTTAACCAAGAGTGCTCATTTTATTCCGGTTAGAGAC
>JASDQU010100217.1:3771-25232 GCA_032191745.1 Picea mariana | reverse complement strand
AAAACCCCGAGCAACACAGTGCCACTGTATATTCCATTGTAGGGTATGGACCCTAGTTATGATTAGGAGGGGTGGAGTCATTTCCCACCGTGTATCCTCCGAAACCTGAAGTCATGGGAGGACGGTGTTAGCTCACACTCTCCAAGACGTGTGATCATGATTGTCAGTTGCCTACTAGGGAAGCTTGGTCGAGATAGTGACACTTCCGCTTACGGGTTCTATTTGGAGTTAGGTCAATATAGATGATGCTCCAAGATATTCTAGCAGAGGAAGGATAGGAATGGAGATGGAAGTAAGTTAGAGAGGAAGGATGAGTAGAAATAGTTGAGAAAGTATGGAGATTTGTCTTCTGGTGGTATTTAATGTTTTCCCTTCTAAAAAGAAAATGTGTATATATGAATATTCATAATTTCGTAACTAAACCACAACTATCTAAATAAAATTGTTGAAATGGATAATTGTAATTAAAGGATTTCTCAAACAATTGATTGGTTGTTGTCTTTTATAAAAGACTAGTCTTGTTGATTGGATTGGATGCATACATAAATTACTAAAGGGTGATAGTTATTGATTATTAGTACATGCACGAGACTTGTATGTACTAGCTACACATGCATTTCTTGTACATGCACACTAGTATGTATGAGTTTTCTTGACTTACTTACTAATAATGCTGGTTAATTGTTATGAATGTGTGAACCATGCTTGTTTTCCTTTGTACCATAACATACCTTAACTTTGGGACAAAGTTTCCTGAAGGGTGGGTGTATGTAACAACCCTAGTTGAATATATGCTTAGGGATTATTAAGTAAAATCAATTAGGTAATTAATTGTCCTAACATGGTTTTAATTAAACAAATATTGGCATAATAATATTAATTAATTAATTGTTATAACTTTTGATTAATTAATTAATTAATTACCTAACACATTCAATGACATGGGTAATAAATTTAAGAGGGTTAATAATTTTAATTTGTTTAATTAAATGATTTACATATATGGAGGGGTTAAGAAACATTAAATAAAAGGATAAGAAATTAAATAAGAGGATAAGATAATGAATGTAGGGATAAGGAAATTAATGAGGAGGAAAGGGTAGGTGAAGGGGGGATATGACACGAGGAGTCTTACCGGGAAGGGATCATCATTTTGGGGAGGAAGCATTTTGGAGGGAGACGAGAGTTCTGGTTTCTTGGCTTGGCTCTTCTGGTTCTGTGGTGGAGTTTTGCAGTCTTTGAGTATCATTGCAGGGGGCATCGGGTTGCTAGGGGTTTTGGGCATGGGGGCCAGGATTCCTTTTGGTTTCTTGGAGCTAGGGAGCCAGACAGGATGCTCCTAGCTGACTGGGAGGTTAGTCATTTTGGGCAGAGTTGGTCAATAGCATCAAGCTAGGCAAGGCAACAACAGGAAGGACAACAAGACTAGCGAGAGTTTAGCATTAGACCAAGGTATTTTAATTTACGTATTTGTTTTATATATTAAAGTAATATGAAGTGTTATAAGGTTGTTCATAAGCTTATTATGTTCAGTTCAATAAATTTTATATATGTTGGTTATTGGTTATGTGTTGGTTATGAAGTATTAAAAATGTTAGGTTAGCATTCCTTAAAATAATTTTTTTTGGGTTTTATAAGGCTCTGTGGAGCAGAACCCTACAGATAATTTAAAATAAAATATTCTAATGATATGCCCCAATAGTTGTTTTGTTGACCAAGTCAGAGAGAAATATGGTGCATATGGTCATTACTAACATGAATAAGATGATGAACTAAACATAGGGATTGGTTGCAACAACTCGGTAATAATCTTTTTGTGTATAGAATTTTGAACTTTGTAATGCACATTTGAGTTGTAAGTACATCTATATTATTTAATATTTTAATTCTCAGGTTATTCTACACATATTAAGACTGTGATTTGTTCACTTTTTTATAGGTGCATTTTTTCCCATCTATGTGACAATATGGACATCATTTTCGCATAGAGGATGTCGATAATGGACACATGACACAAGACTGTCGAGTGGAATACAAGCTCGACCAATCTAGTAGTGCTAGCCACCACGGTCAAAACACCATACATGGGAAGTTAGGTTATGATGGAAAGATACAAGAGATCATTCGAGTGGACTTCTCTTTGTTCCAATGTGTTATTTTTAGGTGCAACTGGTGGGACACCTTTGATCAGAATAATGTGAAAGAAAATCGTGATAGTGGGATGATATGTATCAACTCTAAAAAGATGCGGGATGAAGCTAAAGAGCCTTATGTTTTCCCAAAACACTGCAACCAAGTTTTTTTTAAAGCAAATGTGTTGGATAGAGATTTGTGGTTTAAATTAATACACAACCCTAGATCAAAACATATTTTGAGAACAACACTATTATCATTCCAAGCGAGCAACATAATCAAGGCGATGGAAACTAAGAGTGATATATTATATATGCTTTATTCTTTAACTACTTGTTTTATATTTTCAAATCTATAGTGGATTTAATAATTTGATTATTAAATTTATAGTGTTCTTAGTATTTAATATTTCATATGAAATATTATTAATATTTTTATTGGATAATATAATTAAATGTTATGTGTAAATGATATAAATATTTTTCCATTGTAAATATAGATGATATTTGAACTTTTAGTATTTTTATTTGAACTTTTACTTTAAAAAACAATATATTGTTGAATTGTAAATATCAAATATTTTATATGATAATTTTAAAATATATTTTTGTTATCCACCATTTCATATCATTTTTTTTTGTTTGTTAATTTGTGCGGAACCTGTTGGATACGCGATTAACCTGTGGCTTGAGAAACCGCGACTCAGGGGCATCTAAGACGTCAAAATCACCCGGGGATCGCACCCGGCCTGAGCCACACCAACCCTTAACATGGTTGGATTTTTTGTCCCCGCAGGTTTCGAACTGGTGACTTTAACATTACAGAGTGGCTTAACAACACACTCCGTCACCGACTGTCCTACACCTCGGGGACCACCATTTCATATCATTACCATATAGTATTATATTGTATTAGTTTTTAATTTTGAGTTCATACATACTATATATTATATTGTGTCATGTATTAATTATAATATAATAAATATATTATATTATGTTATATGTTAATTTTATATTATAAATATAATAATATAATATATAATAAATAATATAATAATTATAATATATTGCATTATATATTAATTATAGCATAATAAAATATAATATATTAAGTTATATATTAATTTTATATTACATATAATATATAATAATAAAAAATATATAATTAAAAATTAAATTAAACATAAAAAAACTTATCCCTTGCCCTTATCTTTATACCCTGTTTTTTTATTTGTGGGTAAGAAATTTTAGGGCTCCTAAACGCTAATTGGATATAGATTTTACTGACTCTAGTACCTATTTCAACAATTAACAACATGTAATATAGGATATCAAAAAATGACATAAAACTTAAATACATGTAATTAACCCACTTGAGAAAATTATTTGAACATAATAATCCATACAAATTAAAATATTGCATATCCTAGTTATTTAATATTCTAAATATTTTTATGATTTTGTACATGTTTCTTGTTTAAGTTTGACATTCATGCAGCCTTATAGTATAGTAAAAAAATGTTGAATTGGAGATTTTGAGATTTGTATTAATTATATGGGAATATAAAAAATTATGACCAAATTACAATTAAGAGGAAGTTAAAATATCACAAAGATTTTATAAATGTTAATACTGCTTATCATAACTATTTTTAATTATTCATTATTAACTTATGAACAAAAGAAATATTCTCCAAATGAGGACCAATTCTCACATCTTACTTTCAAGTAAACTAGTTTGTAAAATTGTGATACAAAGGTTGAAGATTAATATAATTTATTTTTAACTTGCCGAAAGTTTAATTAATAACATAAGACATATCTTTAACCATTTTTATAACTTATTTTTCTTTGTTAGGTTTCACATTTACTCATCCTTATAGTATAGTAAAAAAATGTGGAATTAGAGATTTTGAGACTTGTATTAATTATATGGGAATATAAAAAAATATGACCAAATTACAATTAAGAGGAAGTTAAAATATCACAAAGATTTAATAAGTGTTAATTGATCTTAATACAACTATTTTTAATTATTCATTATTAATTTACCAACAAAAGAAATATTCTCCAAATGAGGACCAATTCTCACATCCTACTTTCAAGTAAACTAGTTTGTAAAATTGTGATACAAAGTAAGGTTGAAGATTAATATAATTTATTGTTAACTTGCCCAAACTTTAATTAATAACATAAGACATATCTTTACTCATTTTTATAACTTATTTACTTTTCTTGATTAATTTTGACATGCATGCATCCTTATATTATAGTAAAAAAATGTTGAATTAGAGATTTTGAGACTTGTATTAATTATGGGAATATAAAAATATTTGACCAATTTACAATTAAGAGGAAGTTAAAATATCAAAAATGTTTTATAAATGCTAATTGAGCTTATGATAACTATTTTTAATTATTGATTATGAATTTATGAACAAAATCTCTATTCTTGAAATGAGGACCAATTCTCACATAGTATTTTCAAGTAAATTAGTTTGTAAAATTGTGATACAAAGTAAGGTTGAAGATAAATATAATTTACTTTTAACTTGCTCAAACTTTAATTAATAACATAAGACATGTATTTACCCATTTTTATAACTTATTTACTTTTCAAGACCTCTTAGCTACAAAAACATGATAAACTTGGTATTTTCATTTTCATAGCTTTAAAATATAAAAATGACAACATAATAACTTAATTAGAACTATTGTAATATAACCTATTTAAATATATCCTTTGTATTATATACAGTTAATACATCAAAATATTTCTAAAAGGCATAAGCAATTTTGTTGTTAATTTCACTTTTTTATACATGAGTACTTTATTTTAGATATATTCAAAAATAAAGTACTTAATTGAGAGTACTTTACTTCATGGAGAAAATTATATAACATGACCTAACATCAACATCGACATAAACATATAAATTAAGTACATCAACATCAACATATAAATTAAGTACATCAACATGAACATAAAAATGTTATATATATATATATATATATATATATATATATATGGAGAAGTAAAATAACTATTATAATGTACATATCTAGTCAACAACACAAATAACTGGTATAACTACATATCTAGTCATAATCTCTCATCAGAAGCATGCTGTGGAGGAATAGGTGAGGAATAGGTGATGTTCCCTTCTCACCTGAGCGAGGTGAAAGAGGAGGAGGAGGTACTAAAGCAGAAGCATGATCACCACCTAATTGATCAACATCACCACCCTGATCAAGTACATCACCACTCTGAGGAGGAGGAGCATGTACTAAAGCAGAAGTGCCATGATCACCTGCACCATCATTAACATCACCACCGGGAGGGGGAGGAGGAGGAGGAGGCATTGAAGCAAAAGTGTCATGATCACCACTTGTAGGAGGAGGAGGAGGATGTATTGAAGTAGAACTGTCATCACCACCCTGATTATAATCATCACCAACCTCATCGTCATTTGTATTGGAGGGCGCACCATCCCTCATCCCTACCAGTAACCTGGCAACTCCAACAATATGAAACATAAGACACGTCATATCACACGAAAATTCCATCAAGATATGCAAGAGATCAAAGTCAACCCCAGGGATGATTTTTAGGATGGAAATTTGTTTTAAAATGTAGAAACCTTGGCGAATCAAATTGATCCTTCATATGCCAACTATAAATGTTTGGCGATATTTTTGTAAAAATATTCAAATTTATAAGGATTTTATATAGTTTTTATAAATTTTTGGCGATTTTTAAGGTAAAATAATTTTATCCTATAAAATTTGGGCAAATCATTTTTAAAATAGCGAATCTTGGTTTTGGAAAAACCATGGAAAATTAGCCCATGAGTGAAATTTAGCCCCTAAAATCATCCATGGTCAGCCCTGAAGTCTCGCATATAGATAGGGAAGACTCTCGTGCCAACCAAAACTACAATTAGTCTATCACACACCTTCGTCCTATATCTAAGATCGGGCCTACGTCGCATGTCGGGTGATATATGTGGCTGAGTAACGTGACTCACCATAACCTCAATAATCTCCTCATCTACATTAGGTGGTGGGGGAGAAGTCATGTCCCCAACAAATTTTCCAACATCTTCAAAATATAACAAAATTTAATAATTAGTCTGTAATTTAATTAAACAATTTAATAAAATATGTTAAAGAACGTGCTAGAATAAAAATTATTCTAATTAAGTAAGTCAACAAAATGAAAGTACAAGATTAATTTAAATCTTACCTCAATCATTCGGTGGCTCATCCACTATAAAGAGGATGTTTGGACATCCTCGAAAATCCATCTCCACATAAGGGAACGACATCATCACGAACACATGATCTACCTCACTGGCTAATAGATCAAGTGCCTTCTTGGAAATCCTTGCTGGAAAATCGAGCATGCCCCTCTTGGGAATCATCTTCCCCAACATGTGCATCTGCACCTCGGTCATTATCCTAAGAGGTCGATGAAAAAAAATATGTCTCGTCTCTAGAAACCTCTAAAAAAGAAAACAAATAAACTCTGAAGAAAATGGGAAGTTCTCCCTCCCATTTATCATAACACAACATCTATCGAGTGTTATACAAAAATTCCTCAAGAAAATGGAATACCACATAATAATTCGTGGCCTTTGTATCAAATAATCAACATAATATAAAAGCATGCAAATAATGCACTCACCATCACCACTAAAGTGTGAAATGGTAGACAATAATAGTGAGAGGCACCCAACATCCTCTACATTGAACTAGGTGATCCGTAATTTTTCATTAGCCACCTGAAAATCACTAGGAGAAGGTATACCGTGCGCAATATACCTTTGAGAGTAGGAAATTTGACTCTTAGCTACAACACCCATTGGGACATCAAGAAATTGGAGAAAATCCTCCCCTCTCCTAGATAGAATAGTGATAAAATAAATATCCTTTTTAGTGGGATGATAGGTCACTGATGAGGACCAAATCTGAATGAATACTAATGGGTATCCCATCGACGGATGAGATGCATGAGAAAGGAGGAATTACTCTTTAGGGATGTATCCTCCTCATAGAACTTGAGGAGGCATACATTCCTCAAGAGGAATCATGTAACTACAATACTAGGTTGAGGGTAAAAGTATGTCTCCCTCACTTTGGCCTCCCACTCTCAAACCATATTGTACTGGTCCACTCTTTGTTGTTTATCCTCCTTGCAGTAACATCTCTACATAATTAACATATAAATTACATCAACATCATACATAAAAGAATAACATTTCTCAGTAAATGAGAAATTTATTTCAAAATATGCAAACATAAATTTTGTTAAAACAAAAATGCGCTACCAACGGTGCGCACACATATCTTACAAACCACATGAAAAATGAAATTTATCTTAGTCGGTGCATAGTAATTATCAATGCATTGGGGTGACCCATTGTGTATGCACCGATGTGTTATATATCACGAATGCACCTCTCGAACAACTATCTATTCTCCAAGATGAGTAGTTTATTTTGTATGCACTAGTGTGTTACCTATCATGGATGCACCTCTCAAAAAACTATCTATGTCAATGGTGTGTATAGTTTTATGAACGTACTAGTGCGTTCACTATAAAAAATTCACCGTTTAATGGAAAATATTTATTTTCAATAGTGTGTCGTTTATTATGAATGCACAAGTGCATTCATTATAAATAACGCATTGTTGTGTTTATTTGAACACACTAGAGAAAATAAATAGTTTCCATTCAACGATGCATACAGTTTTATGAATCCACTTGTGTGTACTTATAAATGTCACATCGTTCAGTGGAAACTATTTATTTTTAACAGTGCATTTTTTATTGAGGATGCATCAGTGCGTCGTTTGTAAGTACGCACTAGTGTGTTCCATAACATGACACAACATTGAAAATGGACTATACATTTTCAGTGCACCCTGTAAAATTTATAGGGTGCACCGTGCGTGGTGCGAGCCGAACAACTTGAACGCATTACTAAGAAGAAGAAAAAATTGAAAAACAATGCAAATTTTACTCAATTTCACAATTTATTCTAGTAAAAATACAATGTACAAAGAAATAAAGAATTTACCCACACATTTTCTCGTCGAGGAGGCATGGTTTGGATGTAGTGAAAAAAAGGAAATTTTCCCACCATATGGAAAAATGGGAATCCTACGAACCGAGCACCGAACAAAAGAAAAGAAAGAAACTGAAGCACCAATGGAAGTGCTCTTTAGTTGGGAAAAGGTGGCACTAGTTCTTAAGAGATTCTCTACACTGGAAATGGTAAGAATAGTTTCTTAATACCATTTTTTTATATTTAACCATGTTTTAGTGCGCTCTCATTAAGCGGACTGGTGCTAACCATGACAAAGAGCACACTATTTTTTTTTAAATGGTGTGATAGTGCACCATATGAAATGCACCGATGTGCCCTGAGGACAAAGGTGCACTAGTATGCATTTAAACAAAAAAACATATTGTGCACCTATTTGTTTCACATCAGTGCATTTTTTTCATGTGCACCGGTGCTCGCAAGCTTCTCTTATTTTCGTTATGTGCACTGTTGTTTTTTTTTTTTCGTTAAAATAACTCTGTGATGGTGCACTAGTTTGGAACGCATCGATGTGCCCAATGGACAATGATGCACTGATATGCAATTTTAAAAGGAAAAATGCAAGACAATGAAGCTATTTCTTGTGAACTTTGTGCCCAGTGAGTGTGCATCGATGCTCGTGATCTTTGTTTATATAATTCAAACCATTGTTTCTATTTATTTTAAATAACTCTACAATGTTGCACCATTTTCTATTAGGACTGATGCGTTGATTTCTGGTGTCACATCAGTGTGGTATAGTCTTATAAACACATCGTTAAAAAAACATCTGCTTGCGCACCTCCTCTAGTGACCTCCACTATAAATGGATTTTTGGGTTATTTTTATAGGGGGATTCGACAAAAACCTCTATTATAGTGTTTGATCCTTATAGTGCATCATGTTGCACACAAATACCTTGGATTAAGAAAGTGTTCCAATACATTAAGGTAGAGTACAATCAACCAATTTCTATGTTATGTGACAACATGAGTGCTATAAGTATTTCCAAGAATCCAGTAATGCACTCAAAGAAAAATAATATCCCAATCAAATATAACTTTCTAAGAGAAAAAATGAATGATAAAATTATAAAATTGGAGTATCTTATCACCAAAGAACAAATTTCATATATATTCACCAAGCCCCTTCGTAAAGATGAATTCAACTACCTCAGAAAGAGACTTGGGGTTTAGGGAATCCATCAGTGAATACACCCTTTTTCCTTGATGTCAAAGGTGGGGAGAAATAAGAAAACTAGAGGAGCACATAACAAGGTGATGAGAAAGAAGAAAATTAGAGGATCATACAACAAGGGAGGGATAAAAAAGAAAGACCATAGGAGCATACTATTAGGGGGAGTAGAAATTAGGAAAGAAAGAAAAAGACTCAGCAGCACATGAACATGATGAATATCCCAATAGTAGATTTTCCATCAATTACAGAGGCGGAGATTGTTGAGTATATTGTCATTGATCTCAAGGTGTGTATATGATTAAGTAGATTATCATTGATTTCAAGTGCAAGAATAAGCCCATAAGTCACTTAGAATGTTACTCAGTGGTTCAAGTAAATCATAATTACTTGTTAAAGATGATTACATTGGATTATAAATACTTCCTGAAATACTTAGAAGGATGGCTCTAGATCATAGAAACTATAGGAAGCTGTAAGACACAACTTGGTGCAAATTGTGACCCTCACAGTCCAACCGCTTCCACCAGGACCTTCTTCTTCTCAGGCCCAAAGAGCTATAATTCCCTCCAAATCCCGTATCGGGGCCTTTGGTCACCCACAGGATACTCTGGTGATCTCCCGCGGTCTCCTTGGGAAATCGGGCTTCGTGCTATCGCGAAACCTATGGGCAAGCACTTTGTGCAAATCAAAACCCGAACCCCAATGGGTCAAAGGTCAACGTTCTCGGGCCTATCAGGAAATCGGAACTTCCGNACTTAGAAGGATGGATCTAGATCATAGAAACTATAGGAAGCTGTAAGACACAACTTGGTGCAAATTGTGACCCTCACAGTCCAACCGCTTCCACCAGGACCTTCTTCTTCTCAAGCCCAAAGAGCTATAATGCCCTCCAAATCCCGTATCGGGGCCTTTGGTCACCCACAGGATACTCTGGTGATCTCCCGCGGTCTCCTTGGGAAATCGGGCTTCGTGCTATCGCGAAACCTACGGGCAAGCACTTTGTGCAAATCAAAACCCGAACCCCAATGGGTCAAAGGTCAACGTTCTCGGGCCTATCAGGAAATCGGAACTTCCGATGTCGCAGTTCACATGTACTACGAATCCCCGAACCCCGAATTCCGATGGCATGTGCGCTTTCCTCTGGCTACGTCACATTCCTCTCTCCACTCTATCGGGAATCGCGGGATCGCAACTTCACCCGTCAAAATTCTTATGCACCGGTAAATCCCAAATGCCGAATCCCGACCTCCCGGGATCTGATGCCACCTATCCTTATGATGATCGACGACTCTGATTAAATCGAGAAATCGCCAATCGCGATTTTGACCACCAAGAAACTCTTGTCTCCGGGAAACGCAATATGCCGAATCCCGATGGCTCTTAGTTCATCCCTGCGCCCAAGGGTTAAAACCCTTGCAACTTTTCTGAGATCTAACGATCATCGGGTCTTTGCGGATTCTCCCCTGCAAGATCGGTCGTCGATTTCTCCTCCCTGAGGCATTCTTCCACTTCAAAGCTTCTTCTAGCTTGAACCTTCTACTGGGTCCTTATCCCAAGACTCACGAAGGAACTACTCCTCCTGAGATTTTCAACTCCGACTCCCTCAGAGGACTTGTACACGCTTCTTGCACTCGACCTCCAACAACTCTCAAAGTGTTGAGTCGTCCAGACTTTGGGCACTTGCAGCCACATTAATCCCTGCCTTCCTGTGCTTAGACTAGCTACTGAGACTTCAGACTCAGCCTGCACTTCCCTGCATGGCTCTACCAACCCAAATCAACTTCTGGGTGAACGAGAATAAGAATTTAACTGTTGAGCCTCATCAACGCACTCTATGCGAATGAATTCGACTGCACTCTATGAAAGAATCTCTCGGCTCAAACAGAGAAACAATTGAAACTCATTCTCTTCTTTCTCAGGCTTCAACTAAACTATGAAACAACATACACAGCATATCCAAAGCAAATGTATGACAAAAAGCAAACATTCATGAGCATAACATCAACACAGAGGAATAACACAAACGATGGAATTGAATCAAAGACTCTCTTCTATAAATTCAATCTGTACATGGGTGTTCTCCACAAGTTCTCTGCTTGCTCTTCTCCTCTGAATGCCTCAATCATAATACAATGTACAAAGGAGGGTGCCTATATTCCGTTTTCCCTCTCGAATTCTACAACTATCAAATCTACAATTAATACCTATCTAACAGCATTAAATCTATTAAATTCCTTCCTATATACTAAGGACGAGAGCTTAAAGGCTCAAGGTTCCCTTTACAATACAAGTGTGCTTCTTTATGAATGCCTTCATTAAAGAGTGGCACAACAATCCCAAAGTAATTCAAAAATGTATGCTGGCGTTGTCCAGCTGTCTTTTCTGCTCCTCGCGCTGGCTCGCTTGATGAGTGAGCGATGCTCCTGCATCATACTCCTCAGCTTGAAAATCTTCATGGGCTCCTGTCCATGCTTTTGGATAACTGCTTCTGTCTCCCAGCTGGCATCCTCCATTGGGTGATTCTTCCATTTTACCAGGTACTCAAAGTACTACTTTTGCCTGGTCTTCCTACCGACTCGCTTGTCCAGTATGTGCTCCATCTGCGGCTTCTCTGCTACCGGCATCTGCTTCTGCCACTGGACCACTGGTTCCTCAGTTCCAGCCTTTGATTCTCCAGTCTTGTATGGGTACAAATCAGAAACATTAAAAATCAGAGATATCCCGATGCTATCCGGCAATTCAATTTCATATGCATTTTCTCCAAATTTCTTCAGGACTCTGCACGGTCCGATATTTTTCATCTTCAGCTTGTTATATGTTCCCCTTGGGAACCTTTCCTTCCTCAAGTGTGCGAGAACCATATCACCAACTTCAAACTGAATTTGTCTCTTCCGCTGATCGTCTCTACGCTTATACTCCTGATTTGACTTCTGTAGTCGCTGCTTCACCTTCGCGTGAAGTTCTTCCATTGCCTCAACGAACTCTTATGCGCTAGCACTGCTAGTCATATCCTGCTCTGACTCCCTGAGTTCAAAAACTCCCCTCGGTTGTGTCCCATACACAATCTGAAACGGACTCTTGCCTGTGATCGGATTCACCGAATCATTGTATGCAAACTCTGCCTGCGGCAATATATTGTCCCAGCTGCTATGGTGTTCTTTCACCAGGCTTCTCAGCAAGTCTCCAAGACTTTTGTTGACCACCTTGGTCTGTCCATTTGTCTGCGGATGGTAAGCTGAACTAAAATCCAAATTAGTCCTTAGCTTCTTCCATAGCGTCCTCTAAAAATGACCTATGAATTTGGTATCCCTGTCCGAGACTATGCTTCTCGGCAATCCATGAAGTCTAACAACCTCTTTGAAAAACAAGTTTGCGATGTGGGTCGCATCGCTGGTCTTCTGACACGGAATAAATTGTGCCATCTTCAAAAACCTGTCCACCACCACAAATATGGAATCAACCCCTCTCGGTGTCCTCGGCAGTCCTAATACAAAATCCATGTTGATCGCCTCCCATGGCCTCTCCGGTATGGGCAATGGCTAATAAAAACTGGTGTTTTCCTTCCGACCCTTCGAATGTTGACAAATTCTGCACCCATCAACAAACTTATTGACATCTGCTCGCATGCCTGGCCAAAAATACGATTCGCTCAGCTTCGCAAATGTTTTTTCATGTCCAAAATGACCTGCTAATCCACCACTATGTTTTTCCTTCACCAAATTCTCCCTCATGGAGCAATTCGGAATACATAGTTGATTGCCTCTAAACAGAAATCCCTCTTGGATCATGTAATCCATCCACGGGCTTCTATCTCTGAGAACTGAATTCTCAGCTGCCTCGTATGCCTCTCTGAAATTTGCATCTCCTGCATACATGTCCTTCAGATTTTCAAAACCCAATGTTTTGACTCTAAATTCCCGCAGCAACAAACATTTCCTGCTCAAAGCATCAGCCACTTTGTTAGCAGTTCCTGAAATGTTCTTGATTACAAACGTGAAATTTTGCATGTACTCTACCCATTTTGCATGCTTCTGGTTCAACTTCTCCTGTTGACTCACAAACTGCAATGCATGATTATCACTGTACAGAACAAATTCCTTGGGTATCAAGTAATGCCTCCACTTCTTTAATGCCTGTATGATGGCATAAAACTCTTTATCATATGTGGAGTACTTCAGCTTTGCTTCATCCATCTTCTCGCTGAAATATGCCACTGGTCTGTCATCCTGACTTAAGACTCCTCCTACAGCATACCCACTCGCATCACATTTCACCTGAAATGTCTTCCGAAAGTCTAGCAACACTAGAATTGGTTACTCTATTATCTTTCACTTCAACAAATTGAAGCTCTTCTCAGCCTCATTTATGTTGTTTTTTCACAGTGTCCATCATTTCTGCGCTAATCCCACTAAAATTCCTAATTGTTTTTCTGTAGAAACTAGCCAGTCCATGGAAACTCCTCACCTCGAAAACATTTCTCGGTGATGGCCAATTCCTGATTACTTCCACCTTCTCAGGATCCATTTTCAACTCATTCGCCGATATGACAAAACCCAAATAAATGAGCTCTGTCTTCATGAAGGAGCACTTCTTCATGTTGACCAAAAAATTCTCCTGCTGTAATCTTCTCATCACAATGGCCAAATGCTTTAAATGTTCAGCCCTAGTCTTACTGAAAATCAGTATATCGTCCAGGTATACAACGACAAACTTTTCGATGAATTCTCGCAGGACTTCATTCATCAGCCTCATGAATGTGCTTGGCACGTTTGTCAAACCAAACGGCATGACCAGCCATTCGTACAAACCCTCATTTGTCTTGAATGTTGTCTTCCATTCATCACCCTCTCTCATGCAAATACGATAATATCTGCTCTTCAGATCAATCTTCGAAAAATAATTTTCCCCACTCAGGCAATCCATCAGATCGTCCATTCTCGGTAGTGGAAATCTGTACCTAATGGTAATTTTGTTTATCGCTCTGGAGTCTATACACATCCTCCAGCCTCCATCTTTCTTCAGACTTAGCACTGTCGGAACATCACACGGACTGAGACTCTCCCTGACCAGTCCTTTGTCCAGTAGATCCTATACCTGCCTTTTGACCTCCTCATTCTCTTGAGGTGTCAATCTGTACGCAGCTTTATTCGGCAAGATTTCTCCAGGTATGAGGTCTATGTGGTGACTCACACTCCTCATCGGTGGAAACGAACGAGGTAGTTCGTCCACAATGATATCAGCGAACTCTCCCAGCAGTTCCTGAATCTCATCTGGTAGGTCATCCACTCTTTTGCTAGTCAGGACAATTCTCGGCTTCCTGACCACAAAGAATTGTGGATCTTCCTTCTTCTCCATCTCTGTGAGAAGCTCCTTCCCACTCATAATAAGTATGGTACTTCTTACTTCCGGCTTCACTTCTTTATCCTTTATCGGAAGCAATTTATGGATTCTCCCATTCTTCTCTAGTGTATATGTGTTCATCTTCCTGTCATGAATCACATTTCGGTCATATTTCCATTGTCTACCCAGCAATATATGACATAAATCCATGGGAATGACATCACATAGAATCTAATCATTATAATTCCCTATCTTGAATTTAACTAAGCATTGTTTAGTGACACTTACCCGGTGTCCTTTCTGTAGCCACGAGACCTTATATGGACACGGGTGCTTAGTTGTTTCCAGCTCCAACTTTTCCACCATCTCAGTCGAAACGAGATTATCGGTGCTTCTACTGTCCACAATGACTTTGCATTTCCGGCCCTTGGCTGTGCAAGCTGTCCTAAACAGCCTTCTCCTTTGCACTGCGCTCTCCACCTCCTTCTCAGGTGTCAAAAGGATCTTATGCATCCCAAGTGACCTTCCGCTATCTGCATCTTCATTCTCAGCATCACACATGTGCACCTCAGTGATGTGAGCTTCTCCTTTGTCCGGTTTCCTGTCTGGACAATCAACAGCTTTATGTCCATCCTTTCCACATGAAAAACATGTGATGATTCCTCCTCGGCCTCTTCCCCTACCTCGGGTATGAGGAAAAGTATTCACATCATCATAACCGCTCCCCTACTCTGTATGCTGTCTCCTCAGCTCAGCATATTGCTGCCTCTCTGAGGTTCCACCTCTTTCAACTTTACCCTGAGGTTTCTGCCATTCCTCCTTGGGCTTCTGTGTTCTCTCTTGGGCAACTATCTTGCCTCTGGTCTGACTCCTACCTCGCCCTCACTGTCCTTGCTTACGGCTCAACTTCTCTTCGGATTTCAGAGCCATCTGGTATGCATCCTCAACTGTTCTGATGGTAACCATGCTCAATTCATCCTGAATGTCATATCTCAACCCATTCAGGTATCTCGCCACCTTCTCATCATCGCTCTCTCGATGACCTACTCTGATATTGAGCTTGTAAAACTCTTCGGTGTATTCCTTCACCATCATCAACTTCTATCTCAGGTTCTACATTCGCCTGAATAGAGTGATTTGGTAATCCTTGGGGATGAACTTTGCCTTCATCTTCGCGATCATCCTATCCCAACTTTTGATTTTCTGTTTGCCTTTGGAACGTCTATCCGCTTGTAGCTCGTCCCACCATAAAGCTACATGTCCCTTTAACTTGGTAACAACATGCCTTACCTTCTTATCCTCTTCGATATCCTCATAATTGAAGTAGGTGTCAAGAGATCGGATCCAATCCAGCAACTCTTCTGCATCGTGGCTTCCTTTATAGACTGGAATGTCCATTTTGGTCTTGGAACTCATCCTGGTGATAGCTTTGATCAACTGTTCTGTTGATGCATCTTCTGCTGTGACTTCTTCTGCATGTCCAGCTTCCTCTTCCACCTCAGAATCGCTAAGATCCCCTGCACCAGCTCCGTGTCTTTGTGCAGTCTCCATCTCCTCAAGCCTTGCTTGGAGATCTCGCATTTGCCTTTCCATATCTGCATTTCCTGTTGTCCTACCTCTTCTCCGCACCTCCCTGTCTTCGGGATCTGGTGACTGTCTCTCCCTTCTTGGTGGCATGATGAATTTCTTTTCTCTCCTTCTCTGCTATAGAAAACAGAGAAATCCTTCTCTGATACCACTTGGTGCAAATCGTGACCCTCACAGTCCAACCGCTTCCACCAGGACCTTCTTCTTCTCAGGCCCGAAGAGCTATAATGCCCTCCAAATCCCGTATCGGGACCTTTGGTCACCCACAGGATACTCTGGTGATCTCCCGCAGTCTCCTTGGGAGATCGAGCTTCGCGCTATCGTGAAACCTACGGGCAAGCAGTTTGTGCAAATCAAAACCCGAACCCAGATGGGTCAAAGGTCAACGTTCTTCGACCTATCGGGGATTTCCCTATCGGGAAATCAAAACTTCTGATGTCGCGGTTCACATGTACTACAAATCCCCGAACCCCAAACTTTGATGGCACGTGCGCTTTCCTTTCGCTACGTCACATTCCTCTCTCCACTCTATCAGGAATTGCGGGATCGCGACTTCACCCGTCAAAATTATTATGCATCGGGAAATATCCAATGCATGATTCCTCCTGGGATCTGATACCACCTGTCCTTATGATGATTGATGGCTCCGATTAAATCAGGAAATCGCCAATCGCGATTTCGACCACTAAGAAACTCTTGTCTTTGGGAAACTCGATATGTCGAATCCCGATGGGTCTTAGTTCATCCCTACGCCCAAGGGTTAAAACACTTGCAACTTTTCCGAGATCTAACGATCGTCGGGTCTTCGCGGATTCTCCCCTGCAAGATCGGTCATCGATTTCTCCTCCCTGAGGGATTCTTCCACTTCAAAGCTTCTTCTGGCTCAAACCTTCTCCTGGGTCCTTATCCCAGGACTCACGAAGGAACTATTCCTCCTGAGCTTGTCAACTCCGACTCCCTCAGAGGACTTGTACATGCTTCTTGCACTTGACCTCCAACAGCTCTCAAAGTGTTTAGCCATCCAGACTTTGGGCACTTGCAGCCACAGTAATCCCTGCCTTCCTGTGCTCAGACTAGCTACTGAGACTTCAGACTCAGCTTGCACTTCCCTGCATGGCTCTACCAACCCAAATCAACTTCTGGGTGAACGAGAATAAGAATTTAACTGTTGAGCCTCATCAACACACTCTATGTGGATGAATTTGACTGCACTCTATGCAAGAATCTCTCGGCTCAAACAGAGAAATAATTCAAACTCATTCTCTTCTTTCTCAGGCTTCAACTAAACTATGAAACCACATACACAGCATATCCAAAGAAAATGTATGACAAAAAGCAAACATTCATGAGCATAATATCAACACGGAGGAATAACACAAACCATGGAATTGAATCAAAGACTCTCTTCTATAAATTCAATATGTACATGGGTGTTCTCCACAAGTTCTTTGCTTGCTCTTCTCCTCTGAATGCTTCAATCATAATACAATGTACAAAGGAGGGTGCCTATATTCCGTTTTCCCTCTCAAATTCTACAACTGTCAAATCTACAATTAATACCTATCTAACAGCATTAAATCTATTAAATGCCTTCTTATCTGCTAAGGACGATAGCTTAAAGGATCAAGGTCCCCTTTACAATACAAGTGCGCTTCTTTATGAATGCCTTCATTAAAGAGTGGCGCAACAATCCCAAAGTAATTCAAAAATGTGTGCTGGCGCTGTCCAACTATCTTTTCTGCTCCTCGCGCTGGCTCGCTTGATGAGTGAGCGATGCTCCTGCATCACAACTGTTGTGATAACTAACAAAGTGGAATTTGGTGACATTGTGGGAAGAACTGTTGACGATATTAAAGATGAAAATGAATCATATCAATGCAGAAACTTGAAAAGGAATTTTCCAAATTAGGAGATCCGGATATTGATGATCATCTGGAGGAACTTCTCATTGATGAAATACTTTAGAACTTTTGCGAACAGACCAATGATGATTCTTATGAACCGTTGGATGTAACCTGAGTTATTATGTTTTGATGAAATAATTTAGAACTTCTCATCTAGTGCAATATTTTGTTGTTCTTTTCTTTAATGATGAAGATGAATCATTGTGTTATTATGTGATGAATGGTCAAGGTAGATGAATTATTTTGCTTGCCATTATCTCATTGCATATGTGTTTTCTTTCTGTTATTTAGTATCTCAGACAGTAATTGAATGCTCACATGGTTAATGTATTAGTACTAGGCATGTCTTATAAAATTGTCGTCTGCATGCTTGAGCAGCGGGTTATCCCAAGTTCAACCTCTTCCCCTCAGTTAATATTAATTCCATTTTTGTTTCCAAGTTGGTTTATACCGGCTTACATATCATATTGGTCCCACCCAAGAGAAAATATACAAAAGAGAATAGTCCAAAGTAAAGGAAGAACCTTCACAAGAAAATGTAAAGCCCATTGATAATTTGGTCGGATCACAAGATCTGGAGAACCATTCCACTATTAAACATTGCAGAGTCTAATTGGGCCTCGGTGGTGGGTTTGGTTGCTACTGTTGAGTCAAGGGATTTAAGACCCATCAACAAAAACCAAAAAAAGGTATCACACATAAAACCAATATTTTTGGGTAGATACCTGTGGAAAAACCTGAGAGGGAATATCAATGCTGAGAATGATTTTGTTATGCTAAAATCATGGCTCCCATATTAGATATAATGGCCCACTGAGATAAATACAACTGCATAAAAACCTCACAAAGTCTAGTCTATTGTATGACCTATAACTACACACTTTTCCAAGTGTCCATGACTTTCATTGACCCGCATATGTATGCTATTGTCTCTATTGAAACCTACATATATGTATGGAAATACCGTACGAAGAGATCCATATGATGCTACACTCTCATGTGACATTCTCTTACTGAAGTTGACCTACACAACCTATGTTATCTCTTCTCCTTGAACTAATCTCTAGATTGAAGTCCTTCTCCACATATATAGGATCTTGAATCACATTCCTTCTTGATCCAACCGCTCAAAAGTAAATCCTATACTCTCAAGAATCTGAAGTGTAAAGTTTCTTCCTCCTTCACCCTACGCTTACTTTTATAATCCTAAGTTATATCTCCAAAGTGATTGTATGTTGAGATTATTTCTCACACTCACTTGAGATTTATAAACATGTTAATTCATTTTAGAACCTTCATTAAATAACCCAATTAACTAATTACATAATTAATTAATAAAAGTAATTTACTTTAATAGTTCACTTAACTAAAGTAAATTCAAGAGTAGAAGGCTTTAGACGATTTCCACACATCTAGACACATAGGATTGTGTGGAAATACCTTCTTGATGCTATCACTGGAATTGACACTCCCTCCTATCAAGGAATTTATTTTTTACCACTCCAATTATGCCTCTGAAGAGCACAAAATTTCCTTTCTTCAAAGGCTTGGTCAGAATATATCCAACGTGTTGATATGTGGAAATATATTGAAAAATTGTTGCTCCCATCTAGATATTATATCGAATGAAATGGTATATTATCTCTATATTCTTGGACCTATCATGGAATACTGGATTCTATGAGATTTTGATACAACTCTGATGATCACAGTATATCACCGTACGACAAGCTCTGTATGACGCGACGAGCTTTGTATGACGTGAAACTCTCATGTGACTTTCTTTGATTGAAACCCAACTACACTACATTTGTTCTCTCTTCTTATTGACCTAATATATAGATTGAATTCCTTCTCCACCTATCTAATATCTTGAATCACATTCCTTCATGATCCAACTCTCTCAAAATTAAATCCTCTACTATCAAGAATCTCAAGTATCAAGTGTCTTCCTCCTTCGCCCTACCCTTGCTTTTATAATCATGATTTATATATCCAAAGTGATTTCATGTTGATATTACTTCTCACAGTCACTTGAGATTTAGAAACATGTGAATTACTTTTAGCACTTTCCTTAAATAACCCAATTAACTAATTACATAATTAATTAATAAAAGTAATTTACTTGAATAATTTCCTTAACTAAATTAAATTTAAGAGTGGAAGGATTTGGACAATTTCCACATTTATAGACACATGTACTTGTGTGGAAATACCTATATGATTCTATCACTGGAATCAACACTCCCTCCTAGCAAGGAAGATATTCCGCACCACTCCAAGTCTATCTCTAAAGAACAAAAACTTCCCTTTCACCAAAGCCTTGGTCAGATTATATGTAACCTGTTGATCTGTGGAAATATATTGAAGCTTCATTGTGCCCATATAGATCCAATCTTGAATGAAATGGTATTTAATCTCTATATTCTTTCACCTATCATGGAATATTGGATTCTCTGAGAGTTTTCTACAACTCTGATGATCACAATATATCATTGTTTTCTTTGACACCTTATCAAATAAACCTATAAGAAATTTTTGAAGCCAAATGCCTTCATAGCTAGCCATATTCATTTCCATATACTCTACCTCTATTGAACTAAGTGCTACAAAATTTTTCTTCCTACTAAACCAAGTAATCACTATTGATACCAACCTGAAGCAACACCAGAAGGTGTTGTTTCTTTCTACTTCACTTCCTCCCCAATATGAGTCTTCATATATCTGGAAATCTACTTGATATCCTCTAATATATCTCAATCCATACTCCATTTTCCCTCTAAAGTACCTAAGAAAATGTTTTGTTGTGATCCAATACACCTACCTCATCTCCTCCATGAATTGACTCAAGGTGTTCATAGAAAAAAAAATAAAAATCCTAGTATTGACCAAATACATCAATGACCTTATCAACTACCTGTATATCCCTAGATCCACAAATGCTAAATATGAATTGATGACCTTCGTCATATAAGTAATCATAGGTGTAGCCATCGATTTACAGGCCTCCATCCTAAATCTCCTCAAGATCTCTACTACATACTTCCCTTGTCCAAGGAATATCTCCCTCGATACCTAGATCATACCTCAAACCCAAAGAAATAATACATCAATTCAATGTCCTTCATCTTGAACTCACTATCTAAATCTACTTTGCACCCTACTATAATATCCTCTGCACCTATGAGAAATAAATCATCAACATGCAAAAC
>JASDQU010100216.1:376696-388957 GCA_032191745.1 Picea mariana | reverse complement strand
TTGCTATTAAAACTCTTTCGGGATGTCTAGTACAACAATTTTTGCAAGGGAAATAACATTTATCATCACCCTTTTCACCCTCTTTAATTTTTTCCCACCTCTAATGTTTTTTGACATTCTTCCCCACAGACATATACTGAAAAAAAAATACATGTTTTTTGTTCGCCAAGAAGACCAGCTTATACCCTTTTTGAAGTGTCATTATTATAGAAAACTTGTCGCAACATCCGTAAAATGAAACATATTTATAGATTTTATAACGTTGAAATTTTGACGATCGTTGACCAAGTCAAAGTTGACCTGGTCAAATACTAGGTGACCGTTGGGATGGGGAAAACCTAGTTTCCATAACGTCGCAAGTGCAGTGAATATTTTACCAACGTTGCGAGAGAGAAGAAAATGCAATGTCATCGCAAGAGTGACGTTATCGGGCAATATGGAGAAAAACAATTAAAATTTCCTCTATTTTTCGACAGTATGGCCAATTTTCTCCATAACGTTGAAATATTTCCAACATGTACTAGTGCTATCCTTTAACGATGAATGAAAAACAAGTAATTTCATCTATCCAGGAATTTATTTACAAAAGTTCTAAGTTTCCCGCACATGAAATCTAGTTATTAGATAACTGAGAAATATCTCTAGTGACATGGATGTCATTCAAATGAAACTGATGGATAAACCTCCCACCATCCTTCCTCTCAAAAAAAAGTGCAATACTCATCATTGGCTTCAAACATATCACTCCCTAGTGGTTCTTTTCTTATCGCATGAGTCGTTACAAGAAAGTGAGGAAAACTCGACTTTGATTTCAGGCATGAGAAAAATACTACAGCCAAGTAAGGTTTCGGTGGAATGCATAGGCCATGAATACCAGACTCGGATGGATGGTATGTTGAATGAAATGAAACTTTTTGGAATAGCCATCAGCAATAACAAAAATAGTACTGGATTGCAATGATAGTTACCTCAAATTAACATAACTTAACATTTAATGCATTATTAACATAACGTTAGGCTTATAAAATATAAATGTCAAAATTGATCCATGACACAAGAGATCAAATAATGTCATTGATTCTTTCCAAGCATCTGATGTTAATGTCTCAATATGTTTTACATGAAGCAAACCAAAGTTCTCAATCTCCAAATAAAGCCAATTTTGTAGCTTGACCACCAATCATAACATATAACAAATAAGAATCATATGACAGGGTTCATAGCATATTCTGATGATATATAGTTTATTAGAGTCATGAATGCATAGTTATCATCACAAACCCAAAATCCTGCTTAAACGAGATCAAGTTTGAATTTCACGTTGGGGATCGTGAAATTAAAACAGATAGATGCAAAATAAAATAATCATCAGGACCAATCCAAACAAATGAAAACTATTCAAACTCTAATCAAATCAAAGGGAAACAAACAAAGAATCCAAAAAAAATCTAGAGGGACCCTATATTTTGACAAGAAAAATGTAGGGGGTTGTTGTTGGCCAACAAATGGTGACTGACTGGGTGAACCCGTTACCTCTGGTACCATAATCTGAAACATAAGATGTTTAGGAAACCAAAGATTCAAGATGCTTCATAAACACAAACAAACTAAATCTTCCATAAAAATTGCATCTCTCATTTGAAAATGACACAATACTATTTTTGGAAATTAATATTACTCTTTATCAAAACTTAAAGGGAGAATAAGATAAATGCATTTACTAATTTATGATAAACAAAAAAATAAACTTTGTCAATAATAAGTTTAGGAAAAGACAAAATTATCAGGAAGCAGTTGGTTATAAAGAACGAACTTCAATTCCACAAGCATGGCCATTGCTGCCATAAGACATCTATAGCTTTTACAGGGTTTCCTTTTAACCCATTTAGTTTCTTTTATCCCATCCACTAGTGAGAGACGCCTAGATTACAAACTCTCTGTTAAGAATGGTTTTATTTTATTTTGTTGAAGAATGAGTTGGAATCCATTGTCCTGACTTGGTGATCAGATAGTGACAGCATCATTCACAAATATCTATTGACATGAGAAGGTCGACTCATGATGAGACCTAATTCACAAATATCTACAGAAATGAGAAAGTCATCTCGTGATGAGACCTCATTCACAAATATCTATAGAAATGAGAAGGTTGGCTCATGATGAGACCTCCTTTCCCTTAATTTTGCAACTGAGGGACATAACCCTGGCTTGGTAACTAGATAAAGGTAATGTCATACCGTAAATATCCATGATCATGATAGGTCATCTCACAATGAGACCTCCTATCTCCCAACTAACTCCTTAGATGTTATTTGGCATAGAGAAAGTGTTGCACTACAGTTAATGTTAATCCCTCAAGAGATTACTTAATGGATGGGGAAGAAAACTATACTCCTTAAGAGTATGGGATGGCGTAAGAATTTTTATAGCTAACCAATGATTCTCTGGTTTATAAATTCTTACCAAACCAATTATCTTAGAAGTATATTTTTCTATAGGTTAAAGATAGGCCTCAAAGCAACGATAAGAATCCTGAGAAAATTGTCAGTACTTTGTTGGACCGATTTAAAAACAAAGAAGAGATATTTTAGGTTTGCTTTTCATTATTCATTAAAGAAACATCTTGTTTAAAAGATTTTCCTCTAAAATCAGACTTCAGATTTAAAATAAAAAAGACTTTTGTTGCACCCAGTGGGGAATCAGCACACAGAAAACCAATCCAAAATTAGACTTTTTTATCAGAAAATAAACATCAGGAATGCATTCAAACCGAAATAAACAAAACAAACTCCAAGAAATTATAAGACTAATTTGATCAAAAACTAAAACGAAGCCGGGCTTTGGAAAAACTAGCATCCTAGTGAGAGTTGTGAAACAAAAGGACGAACTAAATTGTTTACAGTTTTGTGCAATGTTGTATATCTCATCTCGAGGAAAGTATCGGCGAGGATTTGGAATGTAACTTCTCAGTGACATCGACGAAAAAATATTGGAATATCTCATAAAAATGTCGCAAGATAGGAGTCTAACTCGAAATATCTCGGAATATTTCAAATATATCGGACAGGTCTTTAAATTAGAATTTATTGGAATATCGGCGATATATCGGAGAGATATACAACATTGGTTTTGTGTAAATGCGGGTTCTTTCCCTAAGATAGTGATGCACGAGATGTTATTTTGACCAAGCTTGTTATTAAAATGTCGAAGAGACTAAAAGAAAAAATAAAAATCCTTAATCATGATGAGTAAAATTATGTGGAGTGGTAATTCATGCTTGTGAGGGTAAGACTAATATGAATTTGAAGATCTGATCCTTTATCTCTAATTTATGCTTTTAAAATTTTCATATATTGTTTTGTTTGAAAATATTTCGTGATGATGAAAAGCAAAGAGAAAATCATTAAAGTGGACTTCCCTGACAACATTCAGATGATGGTTCTTCTTGTACATCCATGTGTCTACATTATTGAACAAGAAAGAGTGAAAAGAAAACCAAAAATGGAACCTACTCCTACACCTACTCTAACTTCTACATAGATCAAAAAGCTAAGTAAAATTGTATTTCTAGTGCATCCACAAGAGCATCTTCAATCCTGCAAGGCATGGAAAGTCGAAGATCAGACTAAAAGAATCCAATACCTGTAGATACAAAGAAAATATGTCATGCTTAYCTCCTAGATATTCATTTAAAAACAAATTAATCATAACCTTACCATTCTTTTGAATATTTTTCATATAAGAATCCTCTAACCAATCTGTAATTTTKTCATAATACGGATCACAAAAGCATGGAAGAATGTGACGGAGTGTGGAAAACTTATCAAGTTTATGGGGACCTGACATAACCATTGACCAAGACCGAAGTGCCCCGTTATCTTGAAAATTCTCCACATATTCTTTAATTTCTTCACATGGAGGATATGAAAAACTCATGTCATGCTTAACTCCGAGATTTTATGTTAGAAACAAAGAAATCATGACCTTACCCTTACTCTGAAATTTTTTTAAATACAAATCCTCAAGCCAATCTGTGATCCTATCATAAAACTCGGAATGCTCATTACAACTTCGATGAACTAGATTTGCTAATGATAAACACATCATATGAGGACTCACAATTAAAATTTGATTTTTGATTTGAGCATTCCCTCTGATCAAATGAATTGGTTCAAGATGTGAAGTATAACCATGATAATTTGAACTAACTGATGAATGAATATGGAGTGCAGAATCTATGATCTCTACAGAAGTGATATCATAAATCAATTGAATAGAATTGTCTTGTGACATATCTTCCTCCCATGTGAATGATGAAAGTGAAAGAGATTCAAATCCAACTTTATTAATGTCATGTCCAAAATTTATTTCACCAAATATTGACACGTTGAAAGGATCAAATTGTGATGGAAAAGTGTGGAATAAAGTGGATAAAGTATTATGCACATCAGGATCTGTGAAAATATAAGAATATAGAGAGTAAAACTAATTTGAGATAAGTAACTGAAAATACTCTCTTGAGCTATGATAATTAACAATGATATTTCCAAGATATTCTTCTTCACTTGCTTTAATACTTTTGCTTTGTTTTGTTGATACACTCTCGAACATTTCTTGATCATTATGATTTTCAAAGATATTTTCCTGGAAAACTTCTAGTATTTCCTGTGAATAAGGTATGATTTGTGTATGAAGGTTTAAGGTTTCTTCTTCAAGTTGCAAATTTATATCTTTAAACTGTTTTATTAGAATGTTAGAACACTCAAGATCATTTTCATTACATGTGTGTTCTTCAATAATTGAATTTGATGACTGATTAAAGAAAGAGTTAGAAGAATATGGACATACACCTTGACCCACAATCAAATATCCTTCCACAATAGTTGAGGATTGAAGATGCAATGGTTTGGAGGAAAACTCATTTGATTTTCCATAAAATCATTCTCAATAGATTCTATCCCCTTTGCTTGTTCATGATTTTCTAATGGATTTCTCTCATTCAGCAAACAATATTCATCCTGCAAACTAATGTTATGATCTATTTTTAATTCATCACTTGCAATCAAATCCTACTGCAAGAAAGGCGCACAAGCATCTAAAATAAGACCCGATATATATAGTTTCAATACGGAACTTACAGAGCACATGATTGATCTTTGTTGGAAATTTTTTTGTAGATGAATCATCGTTGATTAGAAGAGCCTTGAATTCTTCACATAAATTATCGAAATCATACTCTTAAAAGCCATCTAAAAATTCATTCGTAATTTGAAACCAATCAAAAATAGAATTAGATGGGAAGGATTCAAACCAACACTTGATTCAACCTCTGAAAGTGAAAGCAAACAATCTGCACAAAACATTCAAATCAGTAATACCATGTTTTCCATATTTACTTGAAAACTTATTAAAATGTGTTTTTGCAAATGTATTCCCTTAACCATCAAAGGTGATATTCTACAAGAGAGAAATTGTCTTGTTGGGAATATCAGGTAATGAGAAATGCAAACCATGTTCCAACATAGTGATTTGGGCGTTAGCCATTGATTTGATGAAGAAAATAGAGAAATCGACTCCAAACAGTTAGCTTGTCATATAACCTACCTTCTATTGCATTTTAAGATGACACAAAAGAAGAATTTATAGAGTTGGAATTTAACGGGCTGAGGGGTAAAATATCCAACCATTAAATTTACCTCAGCCCTCCTTCTAGCGCCATTTGTTGACAAGCGTTTTTTACCACCTACCAACAGGAGGGAACAACCCGGTCCAAGGTTCTTGAGTTTAACCTCGGTCGTTTGGTATAGCTACCCCTGATGGGTTTAAAGGCCCCGTTAGCCTTAAGATATCTTCCTCCTTTAAGGAAAAGAACCTGTAATTCCTAAGATAAGTACTAATTTACAAAAGAATCATAAGCTAAGTCAAAAAAAATTACCTAATGTTTAAGAACTAAATTAAGTTAGTGTTTGTACAAATCGAAAAATTAGTAATATGATACAAGAATTATTGAATCAATAATAATATACAAAAATAATATACAGTTAAAACTAAATAACAAAAATATATTACAAGTAAAAAGGAAACCATAAACTAAGTAACTGTTGTGTGTGTGTGTGTGTGTGTGTGTGTTTGTGAAATGAGTAAGCAAATGCGACACCAACCAACAGATTTTCAAGATACAAAACTAACAAAAACTCTTTCAATTATTTGTAATTATACAAATCACAAAACAACTTTTAATTCTCAAATAATTCTAACACAACAATCTATCTATTTACTTGGCCAAGATTTCAAAGCGGACTATAGTAATTCTGCGTATAATCATTCAATCCTTTCCTATTCATGAAAGAATTCATCAAATAAAACATGTTGAATTATGAAACTTATCAAAATTTCTACATCATAGATACCCTTCCCTTTTGTTGTCAATAATAAAATCCACTAACTTTCCTTAAATCCCCATATACAACTTAAAGGATTCAAGGTAATAGATGACCTTTAATCTGACCCGAAATTATTTTTGGCACGAAATGAGAGCAGAGATATAATAAAGAAATGTACAGAGATATATTGGATATCCAATAATATAACATAAATGTATCATAGATGAAACCATAAACACAAAGATATAGTAATACGCAATTTTCTATTAATGAGCGAAAATGTACAAAGACTGTAAAAAAATAGAGTGAAAGACTCACTAGAATGGTGACAACTTATCTCTGAGAAGAGATGTGATGGCTCCTCGCATTCGCAAGAATATGATTTTACAATGAAGCTCCAAATTCCTTTTTATCATAAAGAAAATCCAAAACCCTAACCTCAGAAGATGAAAAGCCAACAATTTTGTGGACCTTGTTTTGGGTAGTTTGGTGTATCAACTTCCCGAGGGTGTAACTTTGGCATACGATCTTCGTTTGGGGCGCACGATAGCTTGTTGGAAAGGTATTGTAGAGGAGATTGATTTTGGGGTATCAATTAGAGCCTTCGACTATCATTGAGAAGCTCAATCCTGAAAAACCTTCATTTAGAACCTCAAAATGACCCCGAAAGTTAAAAACTGCTAAAAATAGTAAATTGCCAAAATTGCCAAAAACTTGTTTTGAGCCAGATGGAAAAGGTGGGTGGCCATCGATATCCACCTAGATAAATCCTCCCTCCTTAGGAAGAAATGGTCTCCATTTCATTTAAATCCCTGGGGAGTGGGGAAAGCGATTGAATCTTGGTGTGTTGTTTGCTTGTTGGAGACATCACACTGCTTGGTTTGTGGAAGGTTGTCATGAACCTGTGGCTGGAAGGGTTGTACATTTTTAACTAGTCAGGCTTCTTGAAATGACTGTTTGCAGAAGGAATCTTTGTGTTTTGTTGCAATCTTGTCGACCTGCTTCTATTGGATAGAAGGTGCTTGGGTCAAGGCTATAGTGGTTGCAATATCCTTATGTTCCCCTTTTGAACAGATTGTGAAGAAGATAAATTTTGTAGTATGAGATACTACCTTTTGGAACTATTTAGGTGGAGCAGTAGTCAAAACTACCTCTGGTATTATGTAGAGATGACCCCTAGAGAAGTAATGACACTGTGGGATCGAGACTCATAAACAACATGGAGTTTCCACATATATGGTTGGCCCAAGAGAACATCACAGACATCCAGTGGGGAAACATCACATAATACCTCATCCTTAAAGGGTTGGATGTCGTATGACAATCGACACTGTTGGCTGACACAAAGATCTCGTCCCTGGCGATGCCACCCAATGTTGTATCGTTGCGGGTGTGGTGTTGTTGACAATCCAAACCGTTTGACGACCTCTGTTGAGACGGGGTTCTTCTAGATTCCGCTATCAACAATAAAATGCAGTGGGGTCCCCTTCACCCACATATGTGAATGAAAAAGGAGCTCCCCCTCTTTAGGATCTATTGGTTCTTCTGGTTGAATTGTTGCGGTCGCAACAATAGCAGTGGGGTCTGCGTCGATGATATGTCTATTACCAGTAATTTCATAATCATATTATGAATCAGGGTTCGGCTCCTTGTCTTTGATATCGGGCACCAATGACTGTTTTGAGCGACATTCATCGGTGTTGTGCCAGGGGATTTTGTGTAAATTGCACCATTTTTTGGTGTCCTTCTTTGCCTTCCCATGAACCTTCTTTTCATGTGGCTTGGACTGGTTTTCGGGAGACTATTTGTTAGGGCCATATTTATCATACTTTGGTTGTTTCATATTTGCAGACCCAAACTCCCATTTTTTCTAGTACTTAAATTTCTACTCGATTTTAACAACATATAGATAAGCAGAACCGAGTGATGAGATGTCCAGAAAATCCATTTCAGTTTGGATGTATCTCTGTAGAGCCCCACAGTATTTCAGAACCAAATGTCATTTGGATTCTTTGATACCCAGCTTGGTGCACAAGGTATGGAAGGTATTGGTGAACTCTGGAACTGCTTGGCCCCTCTCTTGCTGCATTGTGTTCCATCTCATATACTGGTCCTCATAGTTGCCAACGAGGTAATATTGTTCCTTTGTCGCGTCCACAAAAAATCCCAAGTGGGATCGGCCCCATATATTCCAGAATCTTCTGTGGAACTTTGATCCCAGTAATTTTCCCACCAATGTTTGACATGGGGGAGAGATTTAAGGAGTGTGAAGGTGATATTTTCCCTATCAGAAAAATGGTGAACAGAGAAATAACCTTCTAGCATATTTATCAATTTATTTAGGCCATCTGCATCTATCTGACCTTCAAATATGGGAATATCAAAATTAAATGTACCTTGAAAGGAGAGGTTCTTCCAAAGTGGTTGTTTGATGAATATTTTCTTGTTTCTATCAACAGCCATTGAAGGATGTGGGAAAAATTCTCCATCATTTCGTCCCTTTGTCATGTGAGAGCTTGCTCAAGCAACAGATTGATAGAATCGCCTGCTCTGGCGTTTTTCTTTTCTTCCGCCATGGAGGGTTTCTTGGGCATATGAGATCGATTGTCTTCAATAGAGACAATCTCAAGACCCAAATTTCTATACTTAGACCTCGTTGGGGACATGCACTGAAAAAACGATCAAGAGCAGACTGCTCTGATACCACTGATCCGGAATTATTTTCAACACGAAATGAGAGTAGAGATATAATAAAGAAATTTACAGAGATATATCGGATATACAATAATATAAAATAAATGTATCATAGATGCAACCATAAACACAAAGATACATTAATACACAATTTTCTATTAATGAGCGAAAATGTACAAAGACTGTAAAAATACAGAGTGAAAGACACGCTAGAATGGTGGCAGCTTATCTCTGAGAAGAGATGTGACGGCTACTCGCATTCACAAGAAGATGATTTTACAATGAGGCTCCAAATTCCTTTTTATCATAAAGAAAATCCAAAACCCTAACCCCGGAAGATGAAAATCCAACAATTTTGTGGACCCCGTTTTGGGTAGTTTGGTGTATCAACTTCCCGGGGGTGTAACTTTGGCATATGATCTTCGTTTGGGGTGCACGATAGATCATTGGAAAGGTATCTTCAAGGAAATTAATTTTTGGGGCTCAATCAAAGCCTTTTTATATCATTGAGAAGCTCGATCCCGAAAAACCTTCATTTAGGCTCTCAAAATGGCCCCGGAAGTTAAAAACTGCTAAAAATAGTAAATTGCCAAAATTGCCAGAAAATTGTTTTGAGCTAGATGGAAAAGGTGGGTGGCCACAGATATCCACTTGGATCATAATCACAAGAACCTTTATAGGTGAAAACCATTGTTGGCCCTTGACCAAGTCTTGAGAATCATTGGTCATGATTGACCTATTTTGGGACTTCGAGAGGCTGTCAAAGGAAGAGATCAAGTTGAAGCGGAGATCGTGGGATCTCGGCCCCTTTTTAGGGATTTTTGGGTTTTGGTCTATGTAACGGGTATGGGAATGTCAACCCATGGGTTTACCCATGTTTAGGCCCTTTTTTCAATGTATAAATAGAAGTCTAGGCGAGGTAAGAAAGAAGAAGGTCTTTTTGGTACCTTGCTAAGTGCTAAGTGCTAAGTGCAAGCGTGGACTATAGATGCTTCGTGCATACTGTGTGAGACTTGTAGAGCTAAGTACAACTTATTGTAAGAGACTATGGAAAGGCTTTATGTTGTAACTAGGGGAAGGACGATCTAGTGAAGTGCGCACATATCTCCTGTCCTCTGTAGAGTAAGATCTCATGGATATGTGCATGTAGAAGATTGACAAAAGATAGTAAAAAAGAAGAAGAGTTGGTGGACGTAGCCCCAGGCTGGGGGTGAACCACGTATATCTAGTGTTCTGGTTTTTTTGTGCATTATTTTTCTTCTCTTGTTTATGTGATTAAATGTTTAGTGCACTAATATATGCTTAGAAGAATCTAATATGATAGCTTAGTGATGAATAATGTGAATGAATGCTAGATCTAATCTATGTTGATGTGCTTAGTGCTTGAATATATCAGATATGTGTGAATACTGTGATGCTCTGTTATTAGGGTTTGTCTGCGCTGTAAACTAAGGCTGGATATAATGAACTGTAACGCTAAGTGCTTTGTTAAGGTGTTGTAATCACGTATCTGTGTCCCGCCTAAGGTTGCAGACATCTGAGTCCTGCAACCACCCCTTCCTCTACCTCGGGTGAGACTTCATCTGTTTCATAGGTGTTKCCGAAAGGGACGGTAGTTAGGGTTTTGTTGGTGTGCTCTTGAGCATTGAACCTTGGGTCTACCCCTATGCCAACAAATGGTTCTCGTTGTCGGGACCTGAAATTGTGATTGTTGGGAACCGAAGAAAAGAAAGCTTTGTGCATAGATCTGTTGTCCTAGTGCRTAGTATTCTACTTGACCTGTAAATCTATGTACTAAGAAGAGAAGTCAAATCTAAAGAAAAGAGGTAAGATCTTGAAGCTTTGTGCTCTAATAAAGGTAAGAACAATGAAAAGTTTTGATTGAAAAGGTAAGATAAGTGGAAATTTTTGTTTCAAAAGTATGGATCTAGGTATGTTTGATAAATTTTGTCTTAGCTTTAAAAATAGGGCACAACTAGACGAAAGAAGGTTTGATATGAGTAGATCTGATAGAAATAATGAAAGATATTTTATTCCTATGCATAGAAAGAATGTTTGGACTAACAAATGGATGCAGGACCCTACAAATAATTTTTTGCAAGATAGCTACAGGAAAGGCAGGGGATCATTTCAAAGAAAAAGAAGATTAACCCTTTGTTATAATTTTAGAAGACCGGGACATCTTGCTAAGGAATGCCCTGGTAAAAGACCTAGTTGTCTTTGTTGTCAAGCTATGGATCATGAAGTTTTGGATTTCCCTAGAATGATTGCTAAGGTTGAAAGAATGAATATAAGATAAGAAAAACCCGAGGAAGGCCAAGAAACTGAGACCATGGTAGAACCCTAGAAAGAATCAAATAATGTATTGCTACAAATGAAATAAGCCCTGAATGATCACAAAAATATCAATTTATCAGAGAGCTTCAAAGAAAAAAAGTGCATAGAAACAAGAATAGGAGACTTCGACATTGACTTTGTCCTGGACGAACAAACACAGGTGAATATCACGACAGAAAGGACTTGGGAAATTTTAGGAAAGCCTGTTGTGATTCCTTCATTGGGGTGAATAGGATTATTTAGAGGAAATTTGATAACCCTATGTGGAAGACTCACCCAGATATCTATGAATTCTCATGGAACTTCGATAGAAGAAGATTTTGGGGTTGTTAAATTTATTGAGAACAGCACCCCATTTGCTATATTACTAGGAAAAACTTGGATTGAGAAAGATCAGGCCAGAAGAAAAGAAGAGGAAGTCTTAGAACAAAAGAAGCAAGAATTAAAAGATTCCATGACTTGTAGGATAGCATACTTGATTGAAGAACAGGAGAATAGATCAAAGTTGTTCAGAACCAGAAACTTGGATGTCGAAGTGGAAAGAACACAAGAAGGCTCACTGAATAGTAGAGAACCTACCCCAGACAGAGAAGAATTATTAGCCTTGAACCCTATGAAAGACCATCAACAACGCGAATTTACTATGCTTAAAGGAGATAAGAATCAAAATGGAAAGAGGAATACTAAGATAAAGATTACAGGGAAGAAGGCTAGAAAGCTCAGTAAGAAAAGAGAAAAGATAGAAAAGTTGCAGAAGGTTCCAAAAGGGACTTCGTAGAAGGAAGGTTTGCAAAAATGGAACTCCGTCGGGATATCAGAACAACAAAAAATGGAACTTCTCCATGGC
>JASDQU010100216.1:351506-375531 GCA_032191745.1 Picea mariana | reverse complement strand
AAAGAGGAATACTAAGATAAAGATTACAGGGAAGAAGGCTAGAAAGCTCAGTAAGAAAAGAGAAAAGATAGAAAAGTTGCAGAAGGTTCCAAAAGGGACTTCGTAGAAGGAAGGTTTGCAAAAATGGAACTCCGTCGGGATATCAGAACAACAAAAAATGGAACTTCTCCATGGCAAAGCAATATAGCCGTTGAAAACATTATAACCGTTAACCCGGTGCGTCGAACGGTTCGAACAACATTTATGGCCCGAAATCTCGCCATCATACCATTGGGACCGTGCCGCAATGGACAGAACCGCATTGATGAAGATCTCTCATCTGTTGGGGAGATCTGTTACATCGTGTCTACTTATTCCATCAACTGTTGCACTGAGAACACTTTTATGAATTGTATCCAAGCCAACCCATTATTATTGCGTTGTATTTATTAGGATCGACACATATTCTATTGCTTTGAGCACTCATTCATCCACCTAATTTATCTGATATAAGCGTTCATGTTGAACGAGCTCAGTGCCATAAAGAAAGTCATCAAAGAAGTTCTAATTGACCTTATGGCTGAGAAGGTGATGTACATCGAAATTCAAGCTTCATCGACGAGCGGAGTGCAAGCCTCTTCGTCGACTACTCGCGGATCTGGACCATCTCGACCTGCAGCCAAGAAGAGAACCAACAACCGAGATGACTTGGCAAACGTGAAGTTAATCCTGACTATCCTGCTCGACTACATCTCACCTCTGGCTGACGCAGTGAGTCATGACAGTGTCCCAAGAGACTTTGATTACACCATGGTTATTGTGTACCTCCTGAAGGGGATACATGCAGTTAGAACACAACAGGATAAGATCGCGACATTGAAGTTCAKCGACTTCAACCTAGGGGACCGTAAGAACTACAGTATGCTCACTCCTTACAATTATTTGACCAGGACGAAGGGGAAGAACTCAAAAATTATCCCCCAACCGTGGACTATGAACCTCGTGCAATCCACCCTCTTGAATGTGATGAAGATTCSACACTTTGGAAGGCACCAGGAGGTTAACGTGTGTGTTAAGATCATGTTATCATGTTACCATGGAATATATCTATGGCTATATAGACACATCATAGTCGATCCAACGTTAATCCATAGGATCACCGGATTGAGCATGCAGGGACCCGACCCACAGGACTTCTACCCAGGGAAGGCTACAGATCGTGCACTGGCACAGAGGATCAAAGACACATATGGTGATGTATAAAAGGGGATGTGAGGCTACAAGGTAGCTTCCATTCAGAATGGCACAATGCGCCTAGCCTTCGAGTTGATCGCAGGAAAGCTCATGAGAAATGACATACCTACACAAGTCACAGGACCCGTTGTTGACCTCGAAGGGAAATGTGTAGAAGGACTCCAGATGAACTGGGTGAAGTACCTAGTCAACCATCTGGAATTGGATTGCCACGAAGCTCAGGATCAGGGCTATGAGTTCCACTTTAGCTGGATTCTAATCCTCATAGCGTTTACTTCTTGGGAGATGAAGGAAGGTGTGACCTTCCCAAACATTGAGCCATTCGAACCACTCGCTGTAAATTTCACCACGCTCTAGTACTCGAGCGATATGGGAAAACAGTGGCAATCGAACGCAGTATTCCATACATACTACATGCAGTTGAAGAGGGCCATCAAAGCTATCCTTTGCATGACACCAAACACCCTATATTGGTTCATACCTCTCATGAAGTTCCACGCATATTGGCACTTCATTTATATCATTGCACGCGCAGAAGAGCATAAAGAAGATATTCAGTGATACTATAAGATCACAGAGGAGGACCTTGACGAGATAAGTAAGGATTGGTCAACAGGCCTCCTTATCCATGTTGACCCTGCAAAAATTTTTGATCCCAAACTAATTGGCAGCTCGGAGGCCACTCACAAAGAACACGACACACCTGGAACCAACAGAAGGAAGAAGACCGAAAAAGTACAAAACCTGAGCAGCACATCAGATGAAACTGCTTCAGTATCACCTAGATGAGGAGGTGATGAAGAAGTAGATAGAGAAGAGACCAATGGAAAATAAGATCAGCAGAAGCAAGGCGAAGTAACACCGCCTAGAGATCCTATTGATGAGGTTGATCCCTCGAAGAAAAGAAAGGTTTCCCCCACAAAAACCACCTCACGAAAGAATTCAAGAGTGATAAAAACCACGATGTGAACCGTGATCACGATCGATGACTTTGACTTCATCATAGAAATCATAGCAGATTTCTCACAGGATGTATTGCAGAAACACGAATCCAAGCAAGAAGAGATGTACGAAAGAATCGAGGTTGAACTCAGAGGGTTACAGCAGGTCGTTCAATCCAGCCTGCAATATCCACTGCGCCCCCGCCATCAGAATCACTAGAGTTGGGAGATGAGCCTACCCAACTACGCGGACTAGTTGATGCAACCGAAGATCACCTTCATTGTTCACAGGAAGAAACAGACCAAGCCACATAGGCCCTAAAGAAACTGCAAATAGTAGTCATAGAGAAACGTCGAGTTGTGCAGCAGGAGAAGGTTTCTCTCCAAACAAAGTTTGAAGAGAAGAAAGCACAAATCCAACAATAGAAAGAGCAGTTTCTTGCAGAACAGCTCAGAGTCAAAGAAGCAGTCAGCAGAGCACTTTGCTTTGTGACATGATTAGAGAAAAAAGTGGAAGAACCAATAGAGCATCAAGTAGTGTAGCTTGCGGAAGCTATCCAATAGCTTCAGAAGAGAATCGCAGATTTGGAGCTACGAACAGTGCCCAGCACTCCGCAGGATGTACGATATCAAAGAGAAGCAATTGCTCAAAGCGTAGTTGAGAGAATCAAGGCCCTCACCATGGAATGTAAACAGCTAAGTGATCGCAGTCCTCAGACTTATGAGCGACTCACTGAGGATCCTGAATTGAAGGCACTGGAGTCACAACTCCAAGAGGAAAAGCAGCAAGCAAAAATAGTACAGGCGCAGTTGAAGCCCCTGTCAGCAGTCAAGAGGATGAAGCAATCCCAAGAACAGTGCACTTCTCAACAACAAGTCCACACCATTCAGAGCAAAGTCATGGAAGTGAATCAAAGGATCCAATCAATATAGGACGAGGCTTGCAGACTGTTTGTGGAGATTGAAGGTTGAGGAGCAGAACTAGAGCAAGTCATCATTGCAGCTAAACAACGCTTGGAGGGACCTGTCAATGAAGAAGTTATCCAATATTTTGTCGAGCAGGAGGTCGTGGCGCAGCAACAGGTCGAAGAAGCTTGAGCCAAGCTTGAGGATTTTGAAGCAGAGCTACCTAGATCAGAGTGACTCAGGACAAGTCATGGGTGAGTGTTGGGGGCCTCTTAGCCCTTGACCAATTATTGAGAATCCTTGGTCATGATTGACCTATTTTGGGACTTCAACAGGTTGTCGAAGGTGGAGCGCAAGTCGAAGCGAAGATTGCGGGATCTCGACCCCTTTTTAGGGATTTTTGGGTTTTGGGCTATGTAACAGGTATGGGAATGTCGGCCCATGGGTTTACCCATGTTTAGGCCCTTTTTGCAATGTATAAATAGAAGTCTAGGAGAGTTAATAAAGAAGAAGGTCTTTTTGGTACCTTGTTAAGTGCTAAGTGCTAAGTGTGAGTGTCGATTGCAGATGCTTTGTGCATACTGTATCAGACTTGTAGAGATAAGTACAAGTGATTGTGAGAGACTGTGGAAAGGATTTGTGTTGTAACTAGGGGAAAGAGGATCTAGCGAAGTGCACGCAGATATCTTGTCCCCTACGACGTAAGATCTCATGGCTATGTGCATGTAGAAGATTGATAGAAGATAATAAATAAGAAGAAGTGTTGGTGGATGTAGCCCCAGGCTGGGGGTGAACCATGTATATCTGGTGTTGTGGTTTTTTTGTGTGTTATGGTTTTTCTCTTGTTTATGTGATTAAATGCTTAGTGAACTGATATATGCTTAGAAGAATCTAATATGATAGCTTAGTGTTGAATAATGTGAATGAATGTTAGATCTAATCTATGTTGATGTGATTAGTGCTTGAATATATCAGATCTGTGTGAATACTGCGATGCTCTGTTATTAGGGTTTATCTGCGTTGTAAACTAAGGCTGGATATTAATGAACTGTAATTTCTAAGTGCTCTGTTAAGGTGTTGTAATCACAGTTTTGTGTCCTAGATAAGTTGTAGACATCTGAGTCCTGCAACCAGCTTTTCCTCTACCTCGGGTGAGACTTCATCTACTTCACAGGTGTTGTCGAAAGGGCCGGTAGTTAGGGTTTTATTGGTGCGCTCTTGAGCGTTGAACCCTGGGCCTGCCCCTGTGCCAACAAATGGTTCTGTTGTCAGGACATGAAACTGTGATTGTTGGGAACTGAAGAAAATAAATATCTATGTGTAGATCTGTTGCCCTAGTGCGCAGTATTCTACTTGACCTGTAAAGCTCTGTGCTAAGAAGAGAAGACAGATCTGAAGAAAAGAGGTAAGATCTTGAATCTTTGTGCTATGATAAAGGTAAGAACAGTGAATTTTTTTTATTGAAAGGTAAGATAAGTGGAAATTTTTGTTTCAAAAGTATGGATCTAGGTATGCTTGATAAATTTTATCTTAGCTTTAAAAATAGGGCACAACTAGACGAAAGAAGGTTTGATATGAGTAGATCTGATAGAAATAATGAAAGATATGTTATTCCTATGCATAGAAAGAATGTTTGGACTAACAAATGGATGCAGGACCCTAGAAATAATTTTTTTCAGGATAGCTACTATGATCCTAGTGCGCAGTACAGGAAAGGTTGGGGATCATTTCAAAGAAAAAGAAGATTAACCCTTTGTTATAATTGCAGAAGACCAGGACATCTTGCTAAGGAATTCTCTGGTAAAAGACCTAGTTGTCTTTGTTGTCAAGCTATGGATCATGATGTTTTGGATTTCCCTAGAATGATTGCTAAGGTTGAAAGAATGAATATAAGACAAGAAAAACCCGAGGAAGGCCAAGAAACTGAGACCATGGCAAAACCCCAGAAAGAATCAGAATATGTATTGCTACAAATGAAAGAAATCCTGAATGATCACAGAAATATCAACTTGTCAGAGAGCTTCAAAGAAAAAAAATGCATAGAAACAAGAATAGGAGACTTTGACATTGACTTTGTTCTGGATGAAGAAACATAGGTGAATATCATGACAGAAAGGACTTGAGAAATTTTAGGAAAGCCTGCTATGTTTCCTTCATTGGGGGGGAGAGGATTATTTAGAGGAAAGTTGATAACCCTGTGTGGAAGACTCACCCAGATATCTATGAATGCTCATGGAACTTAGACAGAAGAATATTTTGAGGTTGTTAAATTTATTGAGAACAGCGCCCCATTTGCTATATTACTAGGAAAAACTTGGATGGAGAAAGATCAGGCCAGAAGAAAAGAAGAGGAAGTCTTAGAACAAAAGAAGCAAGAATTAAAAGATTTCATGACTAGGAGGATAGCGCACTTGATTGAAGAACAGGAGAACAGATCAAAGTTGTTCAGAACCAGAAACTTGGATGTCGAAGTGGAAAGAACACAAGAAGGCTCACCGAAGTGTAGAGCACCTACCCCAGATAGAGAAGAAGTATTGGCCTTGAACCCTACGAAAGACCATCAACAACGCGAAGTTACTATGATAAAAGGAGATAAGAATCAGAATGGAAAGATGAATATTGAGATAAATATTAGAGGGAAGAAGGCTAGAAAGCTCAGTAAGAAGAGAGAAAAGATAGAAAAGTTGCAGAAGGTTCCAGAAGGGACTTCGCAGAAGGAAGGTTTGAAAAAATGGAACTTCGTCGGGATATCAGAACAACGCAACATGGCACTTCGCCATGGAAAAGCAATATAGTCGTTGAAAACATTATAACCGTTAGCCCGATGCCACAAATGGTTAGAACAAAAGTTATGGCCCGAAAGCTTGCCATCATACCATTGGGACCGTGCCGCAATGGACAAAACCGCATTGATGAAGGCCTCTCATCCATTGGGGAGATCTGTTACATCGTGTCTACTTATTTTGTCGACTGTTGAAACAAGAACACTTTTGTGAATTGTATCCAAGACAACCCATTACTACCATGTTGTGTTTATTGAGATCGACACCTGTTCTATTGCTTTGAGCACTCATTCATCCACCTGAGTTATCCGATCTAAGCGTGCATGTCGGACGAGCTCAATGCCGCAGAGAAATTCATTGAAGAATTTCTAATCAACCTTATGGCTGAGAAGGTGATGTCCATCGGAATTCAAGCTTCATTGATGAGAGGAGTGCAAGCCTCTCCATCGACTCTTCGTTGAACTAGACCATCCCGACCTACAGCCGAGAAGAGAACCAAGAACCAACATGACTTGGCAAATGCGAAGTTAGTCCTGACTATCCTACCCGACTACATCCCGCCTCTGGCTGGCACGGTGAGTCGTGAAAGTGTCCCGAGAGAATTTTATTACACCATGGTTACTGCATACCTCCCAAAGCGGATACATGCAGTTAGAACAAAGCAGGATAAGATCGTGACGTTGAATTTCAACGACTTCAACCTCGGGGACCATATGAACAATAGTATAATCATTCCTTACAAGTATTTGACCAGGACGAAGGGGAAGAACTCGAAAATAATCCCCCAACCGTGGAGTATGAACCCCGCGTAGTCCACCCTCTTGAATTTGATGAAGATTCCACACTTTGGAAGGCACCACGAGGTTGACGCGTGTGTTAAGATCCTGTTATCATGTTACCATTGTGGCTATCTATGGCTAGATAAACAACTATATGTTTAGATATAACAACTATATAATTAAGTTGTATGTTTAGATATAACAACTATATGGAGAGAAGAATGGAAATCAACTATTTTGATTGGGTTGGAAGATAGAGTGGTAGATGACTAGGAGGATTGTACCACTTCTCTAAGAACATCTCATGTGAGAATCAAAGAAGATGAGGATGACCTCCTTTGGGTAAAAAATCTTGCTAGAGGGAACTTTTACATTCCCAAAGTGGGATATCATGCTTTATGTGCTTTTGAAGGGATGGGGGATGTTGTTCGGTGGTGAAAAATCATATGAAAGGTCAAGTGTCCTTTAAAATCTCATATATTTATGTGGTTGTCTCTTAAAAATAAAACACTCACTTGGGATGTGTTACATAATAGACATAAACAATGGTCTAGTTGATCTATTCTTCGCAAGAAAAATAAAGAAACTATTGTGCATCTTTTAATGTTTTGTCCCTTCAGTGTTCAAATCTAGAAGAATTGGAATCTCTTACTATTTTAAGGAAATATTGGGGGGCAATTATATAGATGAAGGTATGAACATATGGGGTAACAACCTTCTTGTTAAATGTTTTGAAGCTCTCCCATTGATCATTGCATGGGGAATTTGGCTAGCTTACAATGCTCACAAATTTGAAGGTAGGTATGTTCCACCCATTCGATGTGTTGTCCAGAGTAGGTCCATACTCGATGGTTTCAACTGGTCTAATAGATAAAAACCCAAAGTTAGAGAACTGTCGAGCAAATTAACAAAAGTGCAGCTTGGTCTTATTTTGATGGGTCCTATCAAGGTGACCCACTAGCCTGCAGTGCAAGGGGTGTGATCCTCTTAAATCATGTTCATGTTATAAAGTTCAAATTTGGTCTAGGCAAGGGCACAAATAACTGTGCAAAACTTTTTGGATTCAAAGTTATTATTAATTATGTATACTTAAAAAGGTTTATAAATATTCATGTTTTTTATTACTCTTTAGTTTTTGTTAACTAGATATTTAATGAGATAAACAAATTGGATAACTATTTGTTGAGGCCCATCTATGAGGAGATTCAACTTTTAATTCGATCAACATATAATTCTATCTATTTTCAACTTGTGTAAAGAGAAAGGAATGAGGTAGCTAGTGACCTTACAAAAGTAGGCTTGCACTTGGATACAAGTGTTCGGTATATATAATAGTTGGTGAAAGGATATACCTCTTAATATTATCATGCTCATTTTGTTTAAGTTTTCTTGTTGGAAGTGAAGCCATCAAATTTATGCATTTTGGATGGATTGTTTGATAGATGTCTTTCCCCCTTCTTTTTATTGATCAGTATGTTAGAGATATTTTCAGAGATTCTCTATATGTAATGTTTTTTATGATCCCATTTAGGGATTTTTTAAAGTACTAGTAGAGAAGGTTCTAGCTAGGATCATGTCATGATGTACATTTCTACTCACTTGATCCAAGTGGATATTGGTGGCCACCCACCTATTCCAATTGTCTCCTCTTGTCCATTTTTGTTCAGCATGTTCTTCTGTACTTCTTTGTAATTGTGGGTTCTACCCTTATGGGGTTTTCTGAAGCCCTACACATCTTCCAGGTGGATATCGGTGGCCTCTCACCTAATCCAACTGGATTATTTTGTATGTTTTCATGTCAGCACATCTTGTTGTACTTCTAGGGCCGTTTTGGTTCCCTAAATAGTGTTTGTTTGGTTGCCATAGTCAAACTGTATATGGAGTCAGATTTTGACAGCGTAATTTGTATTTCTATGAAATACCTTTCCAACGGGCTATCACACACCTAAAACAGAGGTCATATGCAAAATTTACGACCTTGGGAAGTTGAGATACCAACTTACGCATAGGGGCCCACATGAATTTTGGCATTTCACTTCCTAGGGTTAGTTTTTTGGATGTTTAGGGTTTTGGCATTCATGAGTAATATCAAAAATCCCTCTAGAGCCTCATGGTAATGATTATGCTTAGACAGATGCGTGTAGCATCCACATATCTTCTCACATATAGCTACCACCATTCGAGCAAGTGTTTCAGTTTTGCAATTTTACAGTTTTGGCCTATTTTGTGTATTTAATGGAAGATATTGTTCACTGGATATCTGTGTTATTCTTCATATCTCTATGTTTACTGTATTCAGTCTGTTAATCAATCTGATCCGCTCCTAAATATGGATCAATGGTATCATATTGGTTTGTTATTCATTTATTTTTCTTCGTGCATGTCCCCGACAAGATCTGGGTACAAGAAGTTGGGACTTGAACTAATCGATTCGCTGCAAGATCGGTTTCACCAATCCCGACAAAAACCCATGGGGGACAAAAAGAAATATGATGGAGCAATAGATCTTATTAAAAATTTACTCGAGGAATCCCCCGCATGACAAAGGAACGAAATGATGGACAAATTTGCACAGATCCTTCGACAACTTCCCACAGGAGAAGCATCTTCATCAAGCATCCATGCAACCCCCTTCAAGGTACAGGTAAATTTTGATATTTGATTATTTGAAGGACTGATAGACGTGGATGTTGTAGATAAATGGTTGAATTTGGTCGAAGGGTATTTTTTGGTCCACAATTTTTCCGATGGGGAAAATATTACTTTTGCACTCCTCAAGGTCGTCCCCCATGTTAAGGACTGGTGGGATACTTACTTTGATCAAAGGGCCATAGATGAATCTGCAATATTTGTGCTGGACCCTACATGGGATTCCTTCCAGGACGCCATTAAAGAACAGTACTACCATGTTGGAAGCTACGAGGACCAGTACACTAGATGGACCACCTTGTGTCAAGAAAGGGACCATAAAGTACCATATTTTACCAATATTTTCCATACCCTACACACCAAATTGGGTATCAAAGACTTTGAGAGTCATCTAGTGCTCAAATATCGCAGTTTTTTGCATAGATACATTCAAAAAAAAATGGTGTTTCTTGACATCACCTCATTAGGCACGGCTTATAGATAAGTTGTCAAGATCGAGCATAAATTTAAGTAGAAGAGGCAAGAGTTTGGATCTGCAAACTCCTCACAGCCGAAGCAGGGAAAAGGCGGCCCCAACCCACACAGCAAGGGACCGAGATGATATGGACACCCTCAAGACAACTAGTCCAATATGCAACACAAGAAGGGCAATGATAAGACGAAGAAGGACACGAGAAAATGGTGTGAGTACCATAAAATCCCTTGGAACAACACTGAAGAATGTCGCTCCAAGCAGTCACTTGTGGCTGAGCTGAAGGCTTCCGAGTTAGAGGTTGATTCTGATTTCGAATCAAATCCTGAAGGAGGGAAGTGAATTATCGATGTTGAACCCAGTGCCACTATCACTACCACCAAATTATGACCAAGAGAACAAGAAGAACCAGAGGAAGGGGAATGCCTCTTTAACTCACAGATGCGGGTAAAGGGGGCTCTGCTTTATTTCATTGTCGATAGTGGTAGTTAGAAGAACCTGATTTCTGCATAATTCTTCACTAGTTAGATCTACCAACGACACCGCACCTGCAGCCCTACACCATCAATCAACTTCGCAAAGGAAGAGATATTTGTGTTAGCCAACAGTGTCGTCTACCCTACAACATCAAGCCTTTCAAAGATGAGGTATTATGTGATATTGGTCCCCTTGAAGTTTGTGATGTTCTTTAGGAAAACCATATTTTTGGAAGCGACATGTTGTGTTTGAGTATACACCCCGCAGTGTTATTATTACTTTGGGTAGACAATTGTACAAGATACCATTGGTAGCGCTGCCTACCGTTGTTTCTTTAATCTATGCTAAGAAATGCAGTAAGGTCATTTCACAGACTAGGAAGTTCGTCTTCTTTGTGATCCATGCTCACAGTAAGAAAAAGGTTGTCGCCACATCTATGACCTCTACACAGAGCCTCTCATTGCAGCAGAAGCAAGTGGACGGGATCGTGGAAGAATACAGAGACATCTTCTCCTCACCGACTAGGGTACCGACACACTGCCAAGTCAAGCATCCAATTGATCTGACCCCCGGTGCATCTCTACCTAATGGACCAGTCTATTGTCATTCACTGATGGAAAATGATGAAATCCAATGTCAGATCCAAGAGATTCTTCAAAAGGGGCACATCATACCCAACTCCTCCCCTTGTGGAAGCCCAAATGTACTAGTGCAGAAGAAGGACGAGACTTGGTGACTTTGCATTGATTACAGATCCTTAAACAAATTCACATTCAAGAAGAGGTAGCCAATTCCCAAGATTTATGACCTTCTTGACTAACTCAAGGGGGGAAAGTTCTTCAATAATATTGACCTAAAGTTTGGCTACCACCAGGTTCCCATCGAACCAACTGATATATGGAAGACAGCCTTCAAATCTAAAGAAGGTCTCTTCGAATGGATGGTCATGCCCTTTGGCTTAACAAATACACCAGCCACTTTCATGAGGTTGATGGATGATGTATTGATACCCTTCACCAATTCCTTTGTGGTGGTATATTTGGATGGCATCCTCATCTTTAGCAGAACTTGGGAGGAGCACATGCGGCATATTCAGCAGGTTTTGAGCACTCTGCAGCAGCACAAGATATATACCAACTTAGAAAAATGCTCTTTTGGCATGAACAGGGTCCAATACTTGGGCTACATTGTTGATGAGCATGGGGTACATGTTGATCTAGCTAAGATCCAAGCCATTCATGACTAGCCATCCCCGACAACACTAACCGAGCCTTAGAGCTTCTTGGGACTGGCCAACTTCTACCAACGGTTCGTGTTGGGATTCTCCCATATTGCATGGGCCCTCAGCCAGATGACCAAGGGCGGTGGCAGGGAAAATTTTGTGTGGGGGAAGGAACAACAATGAGCATTCGATGATTTGAAGCATCGCTTGTGCTCAAATCCAGTACTTGCCTTGCCCGATCTGCAGCAACCGTTTGAGATTGAGACTGATGCATCTGATTATGTTATAGGCGCATTTCTCACTCAACACAATCATCTAGTGGCATACCATAGTGAGATGATCTTAGATACTATCTAGAAATACCCCACCTATGACAAGGAAATTTATTCCATTGTACAAGCCTGTCGTCAATGGAAACATTACATTATGGGAAAGGAAGCGATCATCCACATTGATCGCAATCCTCTGAAGTTCATACAGACATAGGGGAAATTGCAAAATGACTGCCATCAGAAGTGGTCCACCTACATGCAACAGTTCCATCTCAACATCAATTATAAGACAGGGATCTCAAATCATGTTGTTGACTACCTCAGTCGAACTTTTGTGGCTGCACTCACCACTGTACTCCATTCCTGTGGACATGAGGCATCTGAGTGGCCTAACCTTTATCAGCAAGATCCGGACTTCGCCACCACCTATCAGCTCTTGGGTACAGGTGCGATTGTCACTAATTTTCACCTTCAGCACGGACTATTATGCCATCTGGGCCATTTTTTTGTTCCTACAAGCAAGTGTGAAAAGATGATCTGGGAAGCCCACGGATGGCAAGACATTTTGGCGTGGAGAAAATGGTGGTCGTTCTTCAAAAACATTTTTATTGGCCAAAAATTCGATAGGACGTCAGCAAGTATATCAGATCTTGCACTTCCTGTGCCATCACCAAGCTAACCATCAAGAAGCAAGGATTATACACCCCTCTTCCTAATCCCGAGAAGCCTTGGGAATCCATATCAATGGATTACATGTCTGGCCTTTCATCCACCAAGCAAGGAAATGGTTTTGTATGTGTGGTTGTTGATCGGTTTTCAAAGATGGCCATCCTCACAACCTGCAAGAAGAATATCACAGCAGCAGATACTGCCAAGCTCTTCTTTGAATGACTGTGGGTCCATTTTGGGATACCACAGACCATCATCTCCAACCAGGATAGTAGGTTCCTCATCACATTTTGATCGAGTCTTTGGTCACTGTTAGACACCAAGCTCACTAAATCCACTACTTTCCACCCCCAAACAAATGGCCAAACAGAGGTCGTCAATCAGATGATTGTGCACATCCTGCGTATGTACAACTCTAAGAATCCACGTACATGGGATGAGAGTCTCCCCTATGTCCAACACAGTTACAACATGTCTCTCCATAGCTCCACCGACCATAGCCCATTTCAAGTGGGGTTGGGATTCCAACCCTTGGGTCCCATTGATGTTGCACTACCTCTTTCCACCACACAGACAGACTCTTCCCATGTTTAGTCTGAGACCGACAAAGCCACCAGATTCATTGAGCGAATTCAGCAAATCCGCTAACAGGTCCAAGAGATTTTGTAGAAATCCAATGCTAAGTGCAAGCAATGCCAAACAAAGGGTACCGCACCAGTTTCAGGTTGGCGACAAAATCTGGTTACATTTGCAGAAGGAGCGTCTCATAGGGCCCCATCGGAAGCTCTGCCCACTTCACTATGGGCCTTACACTATCACCAAGGTTGCTAGTAGCAATGCTTTTGAGCTCAACACTCCACCCTTCCTTGGCCTGCACCCAATGTTCAATGTGGACCTCATTCAACCATATTTTCCACCATTATTGGACACCTCAGAGATCGTAGAACAACTGACACCAACAGAGCTCAACCCCGACTGCATGGAACAAGCATCCACTGATTAGATAGTGCACACACAGGTCAAGGGCACTTGCCAACAGAGGATCCAGCTTTATCGGGTTGTCAAGGCAGGGCAACTCCTACACCAAGGCAAGTGRCTCGCCTAGGGCCAAATCCAGCAGAAGTTTCCTCACCTGATGAGGGAACTCAACGCAATGGAGACCATTGCTTCCTAAGGGGGGGAGGATTGATCCAGGTGGATATTGGTGGCCACCCACCTATTCCAACTAGCTCCTCTTATCTATTTTTTGTTCAAAACGTTCTTTTGTACTTATTTGTAATTGTGGGTTCTACACTTCTAGGGTTGTTTGAATACCTACACATCTTCCAGGTGGATACGGGTGGCCTCTCACCTAATCCAACTAGCTTATTTTGTATGTTTTCATGTCAGCACATCTTGTTGTACTTCCAGGGTTGTTTTAGAGCCCTAAACAATGTTTTTTCATCTCGCCACAGTCAAATTGTAGACGGAGTTGGAGTTTGGTAGCATAATGTGTATTTATCTGAAAGACCTTTCCAACGATCTATCACGCGCCTAAAACGGAGGTCGTATGCAAAAGTTATGACCCCACGAAGTTGAGGTACCAACTTACCCAAAGGGGCCCACATGACTTTTGGTGTTTCACCTCCTAGTGTTAGGTTTTTGGATGTCTAGGGTTTTGGCATTCATGAGTAATATCAAAAAGGCCTCTACAACCTCATGGTAATGATTCTGCTCAGACGGATGCGCGTAGCGACCACATCTCTTCTCAGAGATAGCTACCACCATTCGAGCAAGTGTTTCAGTTTTGCAATTTTACAGTTTCAGCCTATTTCATTTATTTAATAGAAGATATTTTTTCACTGGATATCTTTGTTATTCTTCATATCTCTGTGTTTATTGTATTCAGTTTGTTAATCAGTTCGTTCTGCTCCTAAATCTGGATCATCACCCCTCAATGGATTATTTTTTAAATGTGACAATGCATATATAGAATGTAACTTTGTTATATTATGATAAAATTACAATTTTTAGTTTTTAGTTTTTTTCCCAATAAAAAATATTAGAAATTCAATATAATATGTTTTTAAAATATTGTCAAATTTATTAGAGATTTCATAGAAAACTTAGAGGAAAAATTTTCAAGTACCTCTCCATGATCTATAGATGGTAAATAGGTCAAATTGTTGGTGCTTAAGTTCCAAACGCCTAACCTCAAGAGAATCAAGAAAATTAAATACATTACTTCCCCAATTTCACCAAATATATATATATATATATAACTCATAATTACTTAAACTAACTCTTAACATTCAAATTTATTAAAAATTTAAATATAACAACGTAGAAAGAAAAGAATAAAATAGAATAAACTATATATTTTGTAATAATCTTCCATCATTACTAAATAATGATCATAAATTATAAATTCAATATAATATAGTGACAAATTTGATTAAGACGTATTTATAACAATAACATTCAAAGTATAAATGCATATTGTATAACAATAACATTCAAAGTATAAATTCATATAATATAGTGTCAAATTCGCTTAAGACGTATTTATAACAATAGCATTCAAAAAGGGCACTAAGTGAAGTGGCTGGGAGACTCTCGGTTTACCATTGTGATAATGGTATAGAGAGCCTCATCACCATAATTAATATCTTCGAGTCATAAAGCCCTTTTCTAGCAGTTCGTGGACAGCATTGTTTAAATACAGTCTATTTTCCCTCTCATACTTCTCCCCTTGTCAAAGCTGGTATCGACTTGACTATTTCTTCTAGTTACCATTTGGGACTGTTTTGTATTGGACAGCAATGGGCCAGCACTGCTCTTGATTATTCAGCTACATGCCTCTGTTTTTTGTAAAAGAATTTATTACTTATATAAATTTGAGAAAAAATTTCTTCTTGGAAAAAACAATAGCATTCAAGAAAGTAGACCACATGTACAATGGAGTATACTATAATAACATAACATTAAGGGGAGTGGACATTGTATAATAATGTGACATTAAAGGGAGTGGACATTGGAGTAAATCTTATCGACCACATGTACAATGGAGTAATATAATAACATGACATTAAGGGGAGTGGACATTGTATAATAACATGACCTTAACATTAGAGTAAATCTTATTAACCATGTTAAATTTTTTTTAAATTGAATTAAAAGTTTTGTTGAATTTATGTTTTTTTAATTTAATTTAATATTATTATTTATGAATGATTAATTTAATTTAATATTAATATTTATGAATAATTAATTTAATTTAATATTAATATTTATAAATGATTAATTTAATTTAATATTAATATTTATGAATGATTATATATAAAGGAATGTGTGTTTTTTCTATGATATTATAGGTTTAAATTCAAAGGGGATAGGGTACATTTATATAGATTTTAACATTAAATTTTTATGTGAAGGGGATTTATTGTTCCACAAACAAGGGAGTCTTATGCATCAATATTAATATTTATGTGTGTGTGTGTGTGATTGTAGATTCAAATCTAAAGGGGGTAGGGTATGTACACCTCTATAGACTTTAACATTAAACCTTTGCATGAAGGGGTCCATTTTCCCACAAACAGAGAGTCGTATATATCAATTTGGTGTCTAGCTTCGTACCTTAAAATTAGATTATTTTTATTACAGTCTTAAAAAAAATTGAAAAAAAACATAAAATGAAAAGGAGATGAAAATTTAGTTAGAAAAAAATAAAAATACAAAATAATTAAAAATATATATATATATGACAAATAATTATACAATTCTTTTTAATGTAACAAAAATTCAATAAAATAATTAAATCATACATACACTAAAAAAATTATTTTTAATATTAATATTTATAAATTATTTAATTTATTTAATAAATATTTATTTGTAATATTAATATTGGTAAATTATTAAATTTATTTAATAAAATTATATATATATATAAAATCACGTCGAGGTTCGACCACAAATCTAAGGGAAAAAATTGAAAATAATAACCTCTTCAACTCCCAAAGCATTATAATATAATATGCATAGTAAGGGACTCACATGAAAGTTACCTAAGATTATCGGGGACTCAAGTGGAGTAAACGGATATACACCTAGGGAAATCCCATGTTTAACTAAAACAATCTCCTTCACTTACATCCATACACGTTGTGTGTACCTTTTTTTTTTATTTATTTAATTATGGAAGGATGTGATTTTTTAATCATGAAAAGAAGTGTCCTTTAGATTGACCCTTTCTTCGAGATATTAGGTAAGAATTTTTTAAAGGCACATTTTTCTCCTTTGGGACGAGGGCTGAGAAGAGTTTTCTCCTTTGGCATGAGGGCTAAGAAGTTGTAATGGTGATTTCTGCACTTTTTGCTTTGTTCTCGAGGAACTTGAGCAAATCTTTATGAGTGATGGGTTAGAATTGTATGTAAAAGTGGGTTGAAAACCTAATAAGCCTAGGGATTTATTTGGTTCTATTTTTTTTAAAAGTTCTTCAAGCCTTCTCTTAAGTTATTTATGTGATTGATGTCTTAATTTAGGAGTTTTCTACTTCAAAGATCTATTAGTGATTGATGTTAAAAAATAGGGTATATCATACTTTTTAAGACAAATACTCACACACACATATATCAAATATTAGTGCATCAGTGTTTTATGTTATTAAATGGATATTTGAGATAATATATTATGTGAAAAAAGAATAAATTGTATGAATATTTTTTAATATTGATCATCGACAAATGAATCTACATGCTCTTTATATAGGATTATGATATATAGAGTGGCACGCCACATATTAAGTGTAGTTAAGCTCAAGCATATGTTTAAACTATTGGATCACTCATGTGTAGAGAATGATTGTGATCATTAGATTAGTAAAGTACAAAAGAACACTAAGAAAATACATTAAGAGCACACTTTTACCTAATATTACATTGGACCACTTGTTGACCTTAACTAAATCCTAGTGTCTAAATATCCTAACCTCACTCCTTAAGAACAACTTAGAAAAATAATTTCATCTCATTATTAAGTATGAAAAAGGGACTAGTGGAAGTTAGCTCTGCTAAAACCCTAGTTTTCAAGTTGCGGATCTAACTACATCTGTGACAGAGGTTGTTGAGGGGAGCAGGAGCTCAAAAGTCTCTCTTTTTTTGACTCTGTATCAAGTTTTGTATGATTATGTTCTTAGTTAAACTAGAAGTATCTATCAGTGACTCTGAATAGCAACATTATGGAAGACAACTTGTTTTGTACATCTACGTTGTAAGCCTCGACTTCAGCCTCTTTTTATAATATAAAACTTTCCCAGTGTGTGTTTTAAAAAAAAGAACAACTTAGGATAGGATTGAAGGATTTACTAAGTGACAAAAAGAGAAGGAATGAGACATTAAATCCTATCCCCTTTAATTCTAAATTTCTAAGAACCTAAAAAATACTAAAGTTGTAGGAACTTCATCGTTGTGAGGGACTTCATGAAAATATGAACAACTTGATCATATGTGCATGAATAGAGCACTTTAAAGGTACATTATTGATAAAAACTTTTGAATGAAGTGCATGTGGAACTCAATGTGTTTGCTACATTGATGTTGAACTAGATCCTTTGTGAGTTGAATGGCACTCTAACTATCACACCAAAGTGTGGTCAATTGTTTCTCTTGGAATCCAAACTCCTAAAACTCTATCAAAACAAAAAAAAATGTTGACTTGCATGAACTACTATTTGATACTATGCTTCTACGAAATAAAGAGAAAGGGAATTTTGTTTCATGTAATCCCAAGAGACAAGTTCATAACCAAGGTTGAAGACATAACCTATAGAATACTTACAATCATCACAGTTTCCAAACCAATAGAAATATGTAAAACCAGCTAATCAAGGAGTCCCTCGTGGATTGTATCGTATGTTAAACTGAATTAGACCTTGGATATTAAAAAGCATCCACTTTTCTACTTTCCAGTGGATTTCATGGGATTCTTGCATGTACCAAGCTATGATACCAACAACAAATGAGATGTCAAGGAAAGCATCAATGAAATACAAAAGGGATGACAACTAACTAATGACACAAAGTGGAATCCACTTTGAGTGAGGTGTAGATGGAAACAAGTTTAACTCTAAGCTGAAAAGGAGATGGGTTTGGTTTACATTAGTCCATGTGAAAGTGAAAAACAAAGTCACGTTCATTATTAGGTTGGGAAAGAGAAGTACCTTCTTAGGTTTGAAAAACTTGGAAGCCAAGAAAAAATGGAAGTGTCCTAAGTCTATCATTACAAAGTTCTTCTTAAGTTTGGTTTTCATGTGGGTTATAAGTTTGGGGTCTCTACTAGTGATTATATGATTACCAACATAAAGTACAAGTATGAGATGATATCCACTTACTTGCTTAGTATAGACATTAGTGTTAGAAAAACAGGATCGCAAAGCAATAAAATAAAAACAAATGCATAAATAAAAAAAAGAAGATACACAATACAATAAAGACATAGATATATATGGTTCACCCAGTGTGGGCTACGTCCACCAGAGAAATTTGCAGGTCCTTCCTTTATTATTATCCAGCAAATGAAGGGATACAACCTGTAGCACACCTGTTGTAACTTCATATTCTTTCTCTTGTAGTCTCCTCACTCAGAATACAATATTCGCAATGATACATAGTCGCAATACAGTTCCCTCATAAAAGAGGGTTTCCTTCTAGGGAAAAAAAACCCTAACATAACTTTTATCATCAGATCTGTGACCTTATAATGAAGGGTCCATATTTAATATGAAATTACAATATACATTTACAAGGCAATTTTCCTTCCGGGGCTCGATTGCCCCTAGACCCCGCAAGGGGGACAAGCCCCCCCTGCACTCCCTCATGTGGAGGAGTGTACATTCTTATGGGGTGTAAACATAGCTAAAAACAAAGGCCTCTAAATCAGGAAGATAATCAGGCTCCACAACCAACAATCTCCCACTTGGAGATTGATCTCAACAACTCCATCGTTGTTGTATCTGCTGGACTATGATCCTTCTTGGACCTGGAAAATTTCTCATCTTCACCTTCATGCTTGAAGACCAATTGAAACTAAGCAGGAACTCAGTTTTTCCCTGGTTACTCCCTTTGTTAACATGTCTGCAGGATTATGGCTAGTGTGTATATTTTCCAACTTCAAATGTCCATCTTTCAAGACGGATCGTACAAAACGGTTCATGAGATGTATATGCTTAGTCTTTGAAAGGAAGGTTGAGTTCTTTGCAAGATGAATGGCACTCTCACTGTCACAATACAACCTACTATTCTCCTTCTTCTTTCTCAATTCCTCCATAAACCTTTGTAACCAAACAATTTATTTACTAGCCTCTGTAGCAGCAACATACTTTGCTTATGTTGTTGAAAGTGAAACAACCTTTTGCAGTTTCAAAATCTAACTTATTGTTGTTCCATCTATAGTAAAAGAATACCCTCTGGTGCTCCTCTTGCTATCTTTATCACCTACCATATTTGAATCAACATATCCCTGTAGAACAATGTTTGAACCTCCAAAACATAATGCATGAGTAGCAGTACCTCTCAAGTACCTGAGAATCCACTTTATTTCCACCCAATGTTCTTTACCTAGATTGTTAATATACCTACTCACAACTCCCACTACATGTGCAATACCTGGTCTTGTGCAAACCATCGCATACATCAAGCTGCCAACTGTTGATGAATAAGGGACCCTGGACATGTATTCTATCTCCTCTTGTGTCTTGGGACACATTTCCTTAGGTAATTTGAAATGGCTGGCCAAAGGTGTACTAACTGGTTTTGCATTTTGCATTCTAAACCTCTCCAACACCTCTATGTACTCACCCTGAGACAATGTCAATTTGCAATTTTTCCCAACTCTTGTTATTCTCATACCAAGGATTTTCTTTGCAGCACCCAAATCCTTCATCGCAAATGAATTAGCTAATTTCTTCTTGAGCACATTTATATCATGCATATTAGACATTGTAACAAGCATGTCATCTACATACAATAGCAAGATAATATAGCTTCCATTTTCTATCCTTTTAAAATAAACACAGTGATCAGAATGACATATACTATAACCTTGTTCTGTCATAAACCTGTCAAACTTCAAATACCACTGCCTTGGAGCTTTCTTTAGGCCATACAATCTCTTCTTCAACCTGCATGCCAAATTCTCCTTCCCTTTGATCTCAGACCCCTGTGGTTGTTTCATATAAATCTCTTCCTCTAAATCCCCATGGAGAAAAGTTTTTTTTACATCTAACTATTCAAGATGCAAATATTCTACTTCCACAAGACTTAAAATAGTCCTAATTGAATTCATTTTAACAACAGGAGAAAATATTTCATCAAAATATATACCTTTCTTTTGTGCAAACCCCTTTACAACAAGTCTAGCCTTGTACCACTTTTTCCCTCCATCTTCTTCCTTCAACTTGTAAACCCTTTTATTATGTAATCCTCTTTTTTCCTGCAGGCAATTGAAACAAATCCCAAGTCTGGTTATTTACCAAGGAATCCATTTCCTCTTTCATTCCTTGCTCCCACTTCTTTTTAGTGTCTACTTGCATTGCCTCTTCATAACATTTTGGTTCACTACAATCAGTCAACAATAAATAATACAATGAAGGAGAGCATCGTTTAGGGGGTCTACTTAACCTGGTAGATATTCTAACAACACTCGCAGGAGTTTGAGGTACATGTTTCTCATGTTGTTATACATTTTGATTTTCTGGTACCTTTGGAATTTCTTTTTCAGTGATCTCATCAAGCACTATGTATTATGGTTTTTATTTTTCCAGTTTCTTTCCCTGCAACTGATCTTTGTACATGACCTTCTCATTGAACACGACATATCTACTCCTAATGATTTTTTGATTTTCATAATCCCATAAGCGATAACCAAAATCATTAATGTTGTATCCAATAAAGGTACACTTCTCGGATTTTTCCTCAAGCTTTGTTCTATTTTCTTTATCAATATGGACAAATGCTTTACAACCAAAAGTCTTCAAAAATGAATAGTTTACCTTTTTACATGTCCATGCCTCCTATGGAATTCTACCATCCAAAGAGCTTGAAGGTCCTTTGTTTATTAAGTAAACAACAGTATATATAGGATCTACCCAGAACTGTAAGGGAAAACCAACATGCAATCTCATACTCCTTGCACACTCCATGATTGCCCTGTTCATCCTTTTTGACACACCATTTTCTTGTGGTGTTCTTGGAACTGTCTTTTCTCTACGAATCCCATGGTATGAAAAGTAATCATCAAACTTCTTGCTGCAATATTCACCTCCATTTTCTGATCTGAAACACTTCAACCTTTTTCCTATCTCATTCTCAACCAAAGCTTTTCATTTCTTAAAAGTATCAAAAACATCATATTTTTGTCAAATGCAATAAACCCAAGTTTTTCTAGTTGCATCATCAATAAAAGTAACATAATAACGAGAGCCACCAAGAGATGATACATGAGTTGGTACCCATACATCTGTATGCAGAAGCTGTAACCTTTCACTCTTGTTTTCTTTTCTGACTCTGAGAAATCTGACTCTCTCTTTTTTTCCATAAACACAATGCTCATAGAAATCCAAATCAATTTGTTTAAGATCTAGCAACAAATTTATTTTGTGAAGTATCTACATCTCCTTCTCACTCTGTGTCCAAGCCTATGATTCCACAATGTTGTATCCACTCTTGTAGAAGATAAAGAGATAGAAGAGTCAATATTACCAGTGCATAAATACAATTTACCTACCTTCTCTCCTTTTGCTTATCACCAATGATCCTTCAGTGACCTTCCACACGTTATCTGTAAATATGGATATACAACCTTCACTTGCCAATTTCCCTATTGAAATTAGATTTTTCCATTCCTTTGCTTTATTTTTACCTTTCCCATTCCAACATTTTTGCATGGTTCATCATCACCCAAATGAACCTGTCCAAAATCACCTTGAACATAATCTAGAAAATGTTTCCTATGGGGCGTGGCATGAAATGAATCCCCGGAATATACTACCCAAGACTCAGAAATATTATCTATAGAAAGAATCAAAGCATCTTGTAACACATCAACTATTACATTTGCTTCCTAATTTTTCTCATGTTGTCCATCTCTGTGTTTCTTTGAAGCTCTACAATCTTTCTTCATATGTCATTTCTTTCCATAATTCCAACATTCTACCTTTCCAAGTCTGGATTTGGATCTTCCCTTCCTAGAATTGTCGCAGTTCCCTGAGTCCTTTCCTCTATCCTTTTGTCTTCCCCTGTTCTCCATGTTTAACGCATTACATGATGTCTCACATGTGATTGTCTGTCACATTTCCTTGCTAAGGATAACACCAACAACATCATCAAATTTTAGAGTGTTTTAACTAGAGATAGAGTTACTTACATCCATGACCAAGCCATTCTAGCTTTCTGGCAATGAGCACAAGATTAGAAGAGCCCTAACCTCATCATCAAATTCCACTTTTACAGAACTTAGTTGATTAGTAATCGTATTAAATTCATTTAAATGATCTGCAATAGACCCACCTTCTGACATCTTCATATTAAATAATCTCTTCATTAGAAATACCTTATTGGACGTTGAGGGTTTTTCATACAATTTATCCAATGCATCCATCAGCTCCTTCATTGTATTTTCTTTCAAAATATTGAAATCCACCAACGTTGCCAAGATCAACTGTATCGTTCCTAGTGCCTTTCTGTCAAGAACCTCCCATTCTTCATCCTTCATGGTCATCGGCTTCTTTGTTATTCCACCCAATGGTAGGAATATATCCTTCTGATATAAATAATTTTCCATCTGCATCTTCCATAACTGGTAGTTTTGGCTGTTAAATTTCTCGACCCTAAACTTTCCATCTTTCGCCATTTCTCCCACTCGAACCATGAACCCTCTTTTCCTGTGAGTTAACTTTCACTCTGATACCAGTTGTTAGAAAAACAAGATCGTAGAGCAATGAAATAAAAATAAATGCTTAAATAAAACACAGAAGATACACAATACAATAGAGACACAGATATACGTGGTTCACCCAGTGTGGGCTACATCCACCAGAGAAATTTCCAAGTCCTTCCTTTATTATTATCCAGCAAATGAAGGGATACAACCTACAACACACCCATTGTAACTTCCTCTTCTTTCTCTCATAGTCTCCTCACTCAAATTACAATATATGCAATGATACATAGCCATAATACATTTCCCTCATAAAATAGGGTTTCCTTCTATGGAAAAAAACACTAACATAACTTCTACTGTTAGATATGCGACCTTATAATGAACGGTCCATATTTACTATGAATTTACAATACACATTTACAAGGAATTTTTTCCTTCGGGGGGTCGCTTGCCCCCGGACCCCCCAGTCCGGGGGATAGCCTCCCCTGCACTCCCCCGCATGGAGGAGTGTACATTCTTCCGAGGTATAAAGTCTTCATGGGGTATAAACACGGCTGAAAACAAAGGCCTCTGAATCAGGAAGATAATTAGGCTCCACAACCAACAATTAGGATCAAAGTGGCATAGAGAAAATCTCGAGTCAAGAAGGAATCAATCCATTTTTTCATAAGGATTTTTCTTCATACCATGGAGGTATTGCTT
>JASDQU010100216.1:326617-348655 GCA_032191745.1 Picea mariana | reverse complement strand
AATAAAAATAAGTATTCAGGGGGGGGGGGATCTAAATCTAAAGGTAGATCTAAATATCCAGGAAAATATTTTAGGAAGTGATGAAAATGTGGTAAATTTGGGAATTATAAGAAATATTGCAAGAAGAAGAATGTTGATAAAGAAAATGGATCTAATGATGCCTCTTCCACATAGGCAAAAACCTAAATGGAAGAAGGAGGTGATTTTACGTGGCATCTACAAGTACTCATACATATTGTTGTGAGTGGTTGATCGACTAAGGTGCTTCATTACATATGACTTCTCACAAGGAGTGGTTTCATGAATATGAAAAGTATGATGGTGGTGATGTCTTCCTAGGAGATGACTCGATATCCAAAATCATGGGACATGGAGGAGTTAAGTTGTTGTTGAAAGATGGAAGGATTAGAACTCTCCCTAGGGTTCTACACATTCCAAATATAGTTAGGAGCCTAATATATGTATGTAAGTGGGATGATGCAAGTGTGGATAATTTATTGGGAAAGGGGACTTGCAAGATGGTATGAGGAGCAATGGTATTGATGAGGGGAGTCTAGTGTGGAAATCTATACAAGTTTTTGGGAAGTACTTATACTGATGGGTGTAATAATTATATTTTCCATGAGCAGAGAAATAAAGAATACATCATCTATACTATCAGTACTTATACTGCTGGGTGTAATAATTATATTTTCCCTGAGCAGAGAAATAAAGAATACATCATCTATACTATCCTTGAAAAGAAGACCATGTTGTGGCATCAAAGACTAGGACATATTGGAGAAAAGGGCCTTTGAACACTACATGGTAAAGGTATGATTGAAGGTATGTCTAATTGCACCCTGGAATTTGATTTATGTGAACATTGTTATATGGTAAACATAATCGAGTAAGATTCCCATCTGGTGATACAAGAGGAAAGGGTATCTTAGAGTTAATACACAATGATGTGTTTGGACCCATGCATGTTCCATCACTGGATACATATTTGTATTATGTTTCATCATAGATGATTTCTCAAGGAACACATGGATTTACTTTATTAGGAAGAAATATAAGGTATTTTATAAATTTAAAGAGTTTAAGGATTTGGTAGAAAATCAAGCATAAAAAAAAATAAAGGTATCGAGGACAGATAATGATGGATAATTATGTGGAAATGAATTTGAATAATTATGTAAGAAGTTTAGTATATCAAGGTGTTGGAAACATGGTTTTCATTGATGTCAACCCTAGAAGAAGCCCCAAAGGAGGTCTAGAAGCCCCTAAAAGTGATGGGTTTATTTGAAGGGGTATCCAAAGAGGTCCCCTTATGGTGTATCTCTAATCATGGCCCTCATGGGAAGACGTTTTAAAGAATCCTACAAGAATCCATAGGTTTTAAGAAAATAAGTTACAATGTATGGTCAAGAAGCCCTAAAAATATAGTCAGGAAGCCCTAAAGGGGTGTTCATGAATATCGAAGTTGAATGAAGAAAAAGAGTATGAAGGACATCCAAAATGAATGAAAATCCTTCATGGATTGATAGTCCTCATCAATCCATTTTAAATGGTAGGTGGCACACCATGTGGTTCTTCACGGTTGAGAAGATATGCTCTCTTAAATATGATCATGTAAAATTTACCCCCGAATGGTTAAGAAGTCATAAGTCGGCCTCAAAATCAAGTAAAGGAGAAAAACAGTTAAAAACAAGAATTTATAGGTCATCCCTTAAGATAAGTAAAGGAGATACTTGGAAGGATATAAATACACATCAAGAACCTCTCATTTGATCAGTAAGAAAAAATTGTGATCTCTTAGCGCAAGTGAAGTAGTGGAGGAGGGAGTTCTCGAAGTTGCATATGTGAGAAGGGATTTTGGGAAACCCTATCTGTTATAGCAATATTTGCCTCACCCTATGCAATCCTGCACAGAGGGCCTTTTTCTATTTCCCTATGCAGACTTTTCATCCCTTTTTGCAAATCCCAGAGCTAAAAAATATATGTTTTCCACATGTATGCACCTTGCTTACTATACAACATGCATATACGCAGGTTTCACCACTACAACCCATGTACATTGGTATTTGTGCCCAAAAATGAAAAATGGTGTTGGGTTTCCATGTCATGACAGGAGATCTATGATCCTTTTCCTTCCATATACTAGAAACATTCTGACTCGACCCTTCGGTTCCATTTGAAGGCTATAAATGGGCCAATTCCGAGCGATGGAAAAGAGGAGAAAGAACTCAACTTTGAGAGAAAAGTTACTCTGGAGAAATTATTTACTTCATATTGAGTCTACATCCCTTTGTCCTTTAAGTCTGAACACGGTCTTCATCCCCCAAGATCTTCCCTTATTGATTGAGAACTTCATTGTCTCTCTTCTATGAGCTTGCCTTTGGTAGAGGCCCAACTGGAAGGAACTTAGTTTCTCAGTTCTGAACCGTGCCGACATGAAAGTTTGTAACATTTTCACTTCTGCTGATCATATATTAATAGAAATACTCTTCTCCCATCCAAATGATATCTTGCAAATATTTGAATTATTATTCCATCGACGTATTTTTCATGTTTATTAATGGATTATCATATTGAATGTGATGACATCATATATTATCACCATATGCTTGTTTTGCTTGGTTGTTCACGACTAGTTGCAGGTATATTGCTTTGGGTCAAGTGCTCAATGGTGGACTTCATCGAACGTCTGGACGAGGTAGGCCTTTTATCTTGTCTTTCTAGCATATTTGTTTATATAGCATACTTGAGAATAGAGTTGATTTCTGCAGTCATTTCTGTCTGTTGTGATTTGCCCCTAGCCATAGAGATATTTTCCTCATAACAGAATTGGCGACCATACCGGGGAGGTGAATCTTATTTCTTGGGGTTTGGAGTGTTTTTCTCCTTAGATTTCTCTCGTTCCTATTGTGTTTCTTACCGTATCATTTCTTGACAGCCTCTGTTCACTCTGGGTCTGAGTTTTTCAGCCTTCTCCCTTGCCTAGCTTTGTTTTTTAAACATATACGCAGATTTTTGCTTGACAGTCATGTATATACGCAGGCTATCCTTGTGCAAGTTGTGTACATGTGCTCTGTTTCCTTGAACAATCACGTACATCAACATGTTTTGTTGGTTTTCTTAGTTTGGTGGTTGTTGGGTGGGTTTTGATGATTGTTGAGTCTTCTTGGGTCTCTGTAGTGACTGTTAAGTGTCTGTGGGATGACAGGAAACCTGTCTTTGGTTGAATTTCTGGGCGGAGACTTTATCATCATCTTTTCATTTTGATTGTCCTTGTACATTAGGATGGGTGTCTTTCTGCTTGGTATCCTACTTGAGTTGTTTGTTTCTATACATAGTAGAGTTTATATATCAAGTTGTTGTTCAGTCCATGCATTTTCATTTTTCTTATATTGAAAATACAAAAATATTAGGCATTTTGCATTGCTTGGCATTTTGATCTTTTGAGTCTTTGTCATTATCTTAGTGCATGTAAAGAAAGATTGCATTTTTACTTCAGAATTGCAGAGTTGAAATTGAAAATTGCATTTGTTTTAAGAAGCATATCATTCATTGAAAATCGAAGTTAGGACTTTGCATTGTATTCATATTTACTTTTCTTGTTGAGTCATAACATCATGAGTTTCACTACTATACCTTTTTGAGTAAGCACGGCCATTAAAATTAACACTATAATTTAAAATTGATTAGTCACAATTTTATTTTCTAGGGTGCAAAAACTAGCTTAGGATTTAGTGCCTTGGAATAGGATTTTGTGAGTAAACTTCTCTAAGGCAATTAAATCAACATATGTGTCTGAAAAAGGGAGTGGAGAAATCCATTGTATAATTGGTAATATCAGGAAGCTCCACTTACACCGGAGTTAATCACGAGGTCACGCGAGGTTGGTTGAAGGGATATCCCCCTGATACCTTCTTAGCATTAGAGATATTTATGGGGATCTATTCATATCTGGGGATCTTGCTAGTGCCTTTACCTCCGTGAGAGGTGGTACTTTCAAGGTTTCGGGCTTTGCTACCCTGCCCATATGGTGGACCTGGCTTACAACTGCTCAACTGTGCATCGGTTATACATTGGTTTCTTAGTTTCTTGACTTATGTGCCACATAGGTTACTTGCAGGGGTTATTCTGCAGGTACCTTGGGTCAGATAAGGGTCAGAAAACACACAACCTTTATGGAGGATTACCTCTCCGGGGGGATCTGACTGACTAGTTGTTAATCCCACAAGGTCCCTTATAACTGATTATGTTACCTCCGATCTTTAGCAGGGAGTCGTAGGCCCCTCTTGGGTGAGACATACCTTCTTTAGGGAGGGAGGCCCCTTTCAACCACTTTACCCCGTTTGTGTGTATATTGGTCGTTTGATTTATGGTGTGCTCTTTGATTATTAGTAGGCCTTAGAGATTTTATATCATGATTTGAGTTGTCATTATCATGGATAGTGGATTTCCTTTGGCTCCTTCATTTACCGCTACCACCTACATGATGTTCACTCATTTCATGGGGACGAATCCGTCTGCTTTTCATAATGGTATGCAGAACTATGACACTCAATCCATTTCTTTGGTCTCTAATCATTTTTTCGTTGATACATCAAATGTGCCTTCAACCCTTTCCTCCTCTCCTTGGCCCACTTATATGAATCCTAGAATTGGACCCGAGGGCACCATGGCCTAGATGCCTACATCTTCATTTGATATGAGTCATGTCCCTCAACCAACTTTCACTATGGGAGGTTGAAACCTCCCCTCTTACGAATCGAGTCCTGGTTATGCTCTTTCAGGAGCCAATATTCAAATGGGTTCTTATTCTACTTATTACACCCCATCTGTGTATCCTTCATCTGCCACGTCGGTTCCCTCGAACACTTTTCCCATGATGGGTCCACATGTATCCTTGGGTGGTTCATACGGGGAGAATCAGTTTTATGGTTCGGGCTACCCTCTTCACAGAATCCCTTTACATGGGAGAAACATATATCCTCACTTGAATAATCCTTATCATATTTTTGTCTCTTTGCAGACTTCAGTGATGATGCCCGTACAAACCTATTTGGATCAGTTAGGCGAAGGATACTACCTTTCTGGATAGGGATAGGGGGTAAACCAGGACCCTTCCTGACCTGTAATGTTTCAAAATCAATCTTTCCCTGGACCTTGGTATCAAATGCCACAGCTCATCGCTAGTTCAGTCACTGCCAGACATACTGGAGCTCCATCACCAACCTCTGCCAGTCATGTTGGAGATGGCTCAATGACCTCTGTAAGTCATGTTGACAACCCACACCAAACCGTTGCTAGTCATGTTCGGGGCATCACTATAGTCGCCACGTGTCATATCAATGCCACATATCCAACCTATGTACATCATGTAGGAGATGACTCTCTCGCCTCTGCCAATCACATTGAGAGCATGTCACCAGCCGTTGGGAATGATGTTGGGGGCATCAAGAAGCCTAGATGCCTTAGACGTAAGCCTAAATTACTTTGCAAGACTTGTGAAGGAGATCACCTTACTCGTTTATGTCCATCTACGTCTGGGATACCAGAAGCGTGGTTCTCACCTGAGGGCCCTTTGGGTTCTGAGGTGTCTATGGCTTCCCCACACCTTGTTTCTCCTTTGATTGACACAACAGTCATGCCGCTGCAATCCTCTCCCGACCATACCCCCATTGTCGAGGGTGATGTGTCCCCTATCCTTGTTGTCCAGCATCCTCTTCAACCTATAATTGAAGAAGTGGTCATACCAGTGAAATCTTTGGTCAGTCTAACTCTCCTTTTGGAGGGTGATGCATCCTTGAATCATGTTGTCAACATCCCTAATAACACTCCTTCTGAACATGAGAGATTTTTTCTCTCCCCGAGTACTCTCCCTCCAAGTCCTGAGGAAGTTCCCTTCGATTGGTATGGTCTTGTGGGGTATCCAATTCCCCCGCCTATGTCTTTTCCGGTAAGAGACATTATCCGATATATCATGGAGACGATAACCTCCGCCTGCACTTTATCCTCCTCGACTTGGAGAGCTTTGGGTTTTCCCAAGCTTATGTCAACTATTTGTAAGATACTGACATTCCACAGAAGTCCAGCACGGGAGCCTTGGCCTCCCCCATGACTTTCTGCCTAGAAACTCCCAAGCGAGTTTGAGTTAAGCTCTTTTTCGACTCGTCTAAAAAGTGAAAATATTGCCGAGTGATTTGTCCCTTTCACACTCGTTAAATTGGACTTGAAAGGTTGTGATTCTTAATTAATCTATATTCCGACTTGTTTTCAAAAAGCAAAAATATTTTCGAGTGAACTTGTATCTTTCACACTCACAAATTGGATTTAAAAGGACGTCTATTTGGCACAACTTTATCCCTTTTTCACACCAAATAGACCAAAGATCATAAAAAAAAACATTTTTTGGTGTGAAGTTGTGATTGCATCTCATGCCCTTACTTGCAGTATTGAGCCTATAGTCAGTTCTCTCTTTGTGCTATAAATCGTTTGCCTTAGCCGTTTTTCATCCTCAACCAAGCAAAGCCTCGTTTATATCCTTCACAATTTGACACCCTATACCGAGGAGGGAACATTCCCCCAAGTGTCCATCTCCTCCATGCATCTCCTTGCATTGAGCATAGGTATGTTCCACTGCTGGAACTAATTTTGCTTACTTGCGACACTCGTTTCCTCCTCTATATCATAGCATTCATTTGTCTATGAAAAAAAAAAAAAAGACGGGCGGGAAGGGAGTATTATATTATATTGGCAGCAATAGTGTCACCTTTGAACAGAGCACAAATTTATTGAGTCCATTTTTCATCATAAGTTTTTGTTTAGCATGGCCTTAGGAAGTTGAGCTCGTTACAAAGTCTTCTCTACCGACTGGTTACTCTTCTAGTCCTAACGAAGAATTTCATTGATGCCTCCTGCATCTCATGGTTTCATCATTAAGTCCATGATGTCGGAGTCTTCCATATGTCTCATGCTCTTGTTCAAAGGAAGTCTATCAACCTGTGTTGACCATTCCTCAGAACTCTTGACTTTGCATGTCAGCCATACCCTCTGTTTGTCTCAGAATCACATGATATTGTAGTCCTATCATGCACCTTGGTCCTACTTTCATCATTGGTAGGTAACCTTGAACCCAGCAGTCGACATTTCATCATTGGTCATTGACTGGGTGGTTTCCATTGTGTTCGAAGACAAGACATCTATTAACACATTGGGATTCATGCAGTGTCTTAGATGCCATTAGCCTTATTGGTGGTTTCCTCACCTTTGTCAACAGTTTTCTTCATTGGCTTCTATTCAGAGGGTCTTTTTCATGTACCTCTTGCACTTGGCACGCGTGAAAGACGCACAGGGTCATTGGTTTGTGAACATGTTCTTCGTTCGATTTCTTCCAAATCATGAAGCTCCTTCTTTGTTCCTTGTGCTGAATGATGAGACATTCCTTAATGCTCTTCTTTCAGTGGGTCTCCTTCCATCAACTTTGGCTCATCTATTCTGGAAACGAGACCTAGAGTCTTATGAGTACCTTGAGGCTTACACTCATTAGTGGCAGGTTCTCTCACCATCGATAGTTGGGAATACATCAATGTCTCCTGATCGATGGATTCTTCAAGTGTTCGACCTCAACTCATTTATTCACACATGTAAGAATGTACTTGGTGCCTTGATACCTACTTTCATCATCGGTAGGCAGTCTCGCATTTGTTAACAGTATACCTCAATGATCGATAATCAAACGATGTCTCATTATGTTTGACCTCAACTCCTTTATTCACATGACGTAGACTTGCACCTTTGGCAAATTGTGTAAAAGAATTGAAGGCATCAGTATGTGGCCACAACTTTCCTGAGTTGTCGCTGGACCAGTACCTATATGACTTCAGTGATCATGGGAGATCAGATTGTACTCCATTTTATATAGATATCTTCAGATTGATTTTGAGATTGGTTCTACTGGGCCTTGTTTGTGACTATGACAACCTTTGGCATGTAACCGCATTTGTATTTTCCTATTCATGGCCACAGACAGTTGTTTGGTATATTTTCACATGGATCTGTAGTGTAATTACATTGGCATCCATGTATGCAAATTCAGTGTGGAATTTAATGAGATACTAGTTCTTCCAGTTGGTTCCCCATCACTCCACTTCTGGGTTTTTATAATGTATTTCGTCCATCGTAGATACTCCTCTGACCTCACAAATTAGGGGGCATCTGTTATAGAAATATTTTCCTCACCCTATGCAATCCTGCACAGAGGGCCTTTTTCCATTTCCCTATGAAGACTTTTCATCCCTTTTTGCAAATCCCAAAGCTAAAAAATATATTTTTTCCACATGTACGCACCTTGCCTACTATACAGCATGTGTACACACAGGTTGCACCGCTATAGCCCGTGTACATCGGGATTTGTGCCCAAAAATGAAAAATGGTGTTGGGTTTCCATGTCACGATAGGAGATCTATGATCCTTGACCTTCCATATACTGGAAACGTTTCGACTCAACCCTTCAATTCCATTTGAAGGCTATAAATGGGCAAATTTAGAGCTATGAAAAAGAGGATAAAGAATTCAACTTTGAGAGCAAAGTTACTCTGTAGAAATTATTTACTTCATATTGAGTCTACATCCCTTTGTCCTTTAAGTCTGAACACAATGTTCATCCCCCAATCTCTTCCCTTATTGATTGAGAACTTCATATTCTCTCTTCTATGAGATTTCCTTTGGTGGAGGATTGAAGTGGTGGAGGCCCAGCTGGAAGGAACTTAGTTTCTCGGTTCCGAACTGTGCTGAAATGGAAGTCTGTAACATTTTCACTTCTGTTGATCATATATTAATAGAAATAATCTTTTCCCGTCCAATTGATATCTTGCAAATATTTGAATTATTATTACATGGGCATATTTGTCATGTTTATTAATGGATTACGTTATTGAATGTGATAACATCATATATTATCACCATATGCTTGCTTTGCTTGGTTGTTAAGGACTAGTTGCAGGTATATTTCTTTGGGTCAAGTGATCAATGGTGGACTTCATCAAATGTCTGGACATGGTAGGCCTTTTATCTTGTCTTGCTAGCATATTTGTTTATATAGAATACTTGAGAATAGAGTTGATTTTTGCAGTCATTTCCGTCTGTTGTGGTTTTCTCCTAGCCATAGAGATATTTTCCTCGTAACACTATCTGAGGTGGCCCCTGCGGGTTAAGTATAGGGTGTCCCACGAGGCCCCCACTAGTTGGCCAATACTCGTCATATGAGGCCCTGCCTATTGCTCAATCCAGTCCCATGAGGTTGAGGAAGGGTTTGAGGAAGACACTCTTTTCTTGATGTTGAATTTGAAGAAGGTTTTATGGTCCTAGATATCATGCATTAGGGTCTCTACATGATGAAAGGTATGTTTTTATATATGTCTTTAGGCTTCTATCTTGGAGGTTTTGGCATATGCTTTGAGGCATATCTTGGAGGTTTTGGCATATTCTTTGAGGCATATCTTGGAGGCTTTGGAAAATGATTTGAGGCATATATTGGATGTTTTGGTCTATGCTAAGAGGCATATCTTGGACATTTGACACATGCTTGAGGTATATCTTGAAGGTTTTTGGCACATGGTTTGATGCATATCTTGGTGATTCTTGGTATATGATTTGGGGGATATTCTTGGAGATATTGGCACAAGTCTTATGTGTTTATTGTGGTTGAACCAACTTTGATGATGATGATATATCAGTATCAGTGATGGTAACTATGACAGGTTGATTCTCTTATTTATATTCAAGGGTGGAAGGAAGGGTAAAGGAAAGGGGGTTGGAGCCTCCTTCCAGTTGAAGCTGGAAAATTTAGGAAGTTGTAGATTCCTTTAGGTTGGAGCCTATAAATCAGGTAGTTGGTGGCTCCTTCCAGTTGGTGATGGAAAATTTTGCAAGTTGGTGCTTCCGATGGATGTAATCTTCTAATACATTAAAAATTGATATGTGGTTTTCTCCCATTTGGTTTTCCACATAAAAATTTTGTGTATTGTGTATCTGTGGTTATATGTTTATGATGTCTTGAATGCAATCATAAGTCATAAATTATTGATGGCTTAACATTTACATAATGTGGTTAAAAATGGTAAAAAGTGCATAAAATTGATTCACCCCCCTCTTAGTATTATTGAATATTCCAACAATTGCTATCAGAGCAAGTCCTTCAAAAACATCCTAACCACTAGAAGGTAGATCATGGAGTGCACTAAGAATGGAATGTCAGTGTTTTATGGTCAGAACTATGCCTTCTAGAGAAAAAATATTAAAACATTTTTGCAAGCACATGGATTTGATGTCTGGCAAGCAATAGTAGACAGATACAAGGCACCTACCACTCCTCCAACAGATAAAGATGGAAATAAAATTTGTGAAAACAATTCAAAGGATACAAATGCTATTCTAAGTGGCCTAGCTAGTTCAGTATATGTCAAGGTTATGCATTGTGACTCTGCAAAGGATATTTGGGACAAACTTCAAAATGTTTATGAAGGAGATGCTAGAGTCAAAGGGGCCAAGCTTCAAACTTATATAGGTAAATTTGGACAACTGAAAATGAAGGAAGATGAAGATATTGCAACGTGTTTTCTGTGAGTTGATGAAATAGTGAACGTTATTAAAGAATTAGGAGAAGAAATTAAAGGTTCAGTGATTGTGAAAAATGTACTAAGGTATCTTCTAATGAGATTTGATCCTAACATTCCATACCTAGAAGAAAGAGCATATCTTGCTACATTGAGCATGGACGAGCTACGTGGAATACTTACAACTTATGAAATGAGAACATAACATGATAATCCATCCAAGAAGGAAGCAACTTTCAAAGCATCCAAGAAGACAAGAAAGAATAAGAAAAAGTCAAATTCAAGCTCCTACTGCATCGATGATTCAGATGAAGAAGAAGAGATAGCCAACTTCATGAGGAGGTTGAAGAAAGGAACTGGAAAGTACAAAGGTAAGCTTCCCTTAAAGTGTTTTAATTGTGGTAAACTTGATCATTTTGCTTCTAAAATTCCTTATGCCAAGAATTAAAATATTGATGAAGAAGAAGTTTCCAAGAAAGAAAAGAAATATCAAAAGGGAAAGAATAAAGGAAATAAAAGAAAAGTCTTCAAGAAAATCCTCTACTCAAAAGAAGATAGTTCCTCATATGAGGAGGATAGTGATAGTGACAGTGACTCAGAAAGAGTTCTCTTCATGGAAATGGAAACTCAGAAAGGAACCCTTGAAAATGACAAAGAACATTATGAAGAAGGCGAGATTGATCTTGAGGAAGAACTTATCAGTGCTTTAAGTGATCTAAAAAGGGAAAGGAAGAAAAAAAGGTCCCTTAAGGAAGAATTGATCAAATTAAAGGAGGGTTCTAAAAACCCTAACAAAAATTATGAAGAAGTCTAGTGGATTATCATAAATTTAAAGGTCCAGCTAGAAGAAGCTAAAGTAATTGAAGAAAAGTAGAAAATAAACGAATCTTTGGAAGCTGAAATAATATCACTAAGAAAGGAACTTTAGAAGAAGGATGCCTGACAGAACTTCGGTAAAAACACCAAAATATTGAATGAAATCATCAACAATCAAAGGCCATGCAGTGACAAGTCTAGACTAGGATACAAACAAACTCATATTGAGAAGGGTTCAATCTCCACAACAACATAAACAGAAGCGGAACAAAAGAGCTATGAAGAAGTCATCAGAGGTCCCATAAAAAAGGAAGAATGTAATTCTTCAAAGGAGAACATTCAGGCAATGAGAATTATCCAAGAAGAAGATCATCCAATCATAGGAACACGAAATCAAAAATCAACCATGGAAAGTACTCAAAAAGAAAATTATAGAAGAGTTGCACCATCTAGAAGATCTCCCACACTCAGGTATCAAACTATCTTTCTTGGACTATGTTATTCCTGCAATAATTTTAGGCACAAGGCCATAAATTGTAAATCCTATTCTAAGAACACAAGAAACTATGGATTCTACTCTAAGAACAATTATCTAAGAAAACCTCATGAATCTTATAACATAAACTATAACAGTTTTGGATCATTAAATAAAGAAGTGGAATGATACAAATGTAACAATTTTGGACACACAGCCAAAGAATACATGTTGATTGTCCCTTCAAAGGAATCAAAGTAGGATTTTAACAATCATGTAAAAGAACCACCATGTATATGGAAAAGGAAGCAGGATAAACTAAGCATTGAAGAATGTTTGATTTCTCTACAAGCCCAAAGCAGAAAAATTGATTGGTACGTTGACAGTGGTTTTTCAAAGCACATGAGAGGTGACAAGGATAGATGTGTAAATATAAAGAAAGAAAGAGATGGATCAGTTTCATTTGGCAATGATAACTTAACCAAAATTATAGGAAAGGGCATAGTCAAGCTTTGAAGCAAAGATGCCATGGAAGAAAATGTCCTACTTGTTGAAAATATGAAGCATGATCTGCTAAGTGTGAGTCAAATGTGTGACCAAGGACACACACTTCTATTCAACTCAAATAAATGTGAGATAAGGAAAGAAGGATCAGGCAGGTTGGTGGGAACAACAATAAGGACTCCAAACAACATATACATCTTAAATGATATCAGAAATAAAGATGTTGCTTGGGAAAGGAAGATGAAAGTTGGATTTGGCATAGAATAATGGGTCATATGCACTTTGACAATCTTGTCAAAACCAACAGAAAGGAAGTAGTAAGAGAGATGCCTGAAATTTCAAAGCTAACAAATACTGTGTGCAAGCACTGTAAACATGGAAAACAAACAAGAATTGATTTCAGGACAAAGGAGTATTCTACAAAAAAACCATTGGATATTGTACACACTGATATATGTGGACCAATGAGAACAAAAGTATTGAATGGTGAACAACACTTTATGCTACTTATTGATGATTACACAAGAATTACCGAGGTTTGTTTTCTCAAGAAAAATTCAGAGGCATTCGAATGTTTCAGGATATTCAAAGAGATGGTTGAAAATGAGACTGATTTGAAAATCAAGTGCTTGAGATCAAATAATGGAGGTGAGTTCATGTAAAAATAATTCAAGGAGTTTTTTGAAGAGCATGGAATAAAAAGACAATTCTCAACAGCTAGGACACCTCAAAAAAATGGAGTTGTTGAAAGGAAGAACATAATTGTACAAGAAATGTCCAAAACCATGTTGAAAGATTCCAAGTTGGGTAATATCTTTTGGGTACAAGCAATACATACAATTGTTCATATATTGAACAAATGAATTCTTAAAAGTAACAATGACAAGACTCCATATGAACGATGGAAGGGAAGACCGACGAATGTCAAGCATTTTAGAGTGTTTGGAAGCAAATGTTACATAAAAATATAAGATAATAAGATTGGAAAATTTGACTCTCGGGTTGATGAAGCATACTGGTTGGATACTCAAAAAAAGCAAGGCATACAAATTATACAACATAGGACTCAATAAAATAGTGAAAATCATCAATGTAAAGATTGATGAAACAAATGTTTTGAAGGCTGAGGAAGAAATAAGAAATTCAAAAGAGCGGGAAGCAGAAGAAGAACTAAAAGAAGAAGTAGTAGTAGAAGAAGAAGCACCAAAAGAGAAGAAACTAGAAGTAGAGAAAGAAGGAACAAAAGATGATCATCAAGATCTCCAGACATCTTCTAAGACACCTAAACATTGGTGTCAAAAGAATCATCCACCAGAACAAATTATTGGGGATAAAAATATAGGAGTAGAAACTTGAAGAAGAAAACAAGCACTAGAACAAAGACATATAGCATTATTATTCATAGTTGAACCAAGCAGCTTTGAGGAATCCAACAATGATGAACATTGGATCAAGGCCATGAAAGAAGAATTGAATCAAATAGAGAAGAATGAGACATGGGAATTGGTTCCAAGACCTAAGGACAAAAACATGATTGGTACAAAATGGGTGTTCAAAAACAAACTAAACGAAGATTGAAAAGTAACTAGAAACAAATCAAGGTTAATATGCAAGGGATATGCTCAAGTTGAAGGAAAATATTTTGAAGAAAATTTTTCCCATGTTTCTAGAACAAAAGCTATTAGAATAATCTTGGCCTATGCTTGTTCCAAAAGAATCACAGTCTATCAGATGGATGTAAAATCAACATTTCTAAATGGAGAATTAGAATAAGAAGTCTACAACAAACAACAAGAAGGGTCCCTACTATCATAAAGGGAAGATCATGTTTGTAGATTGAAGAAATCTTTGTATGGACTCAAGCAAGCCCTTGGAGCTTGGTATTCAAGACTGGACAAGTACTTACAACAACAAGGATTTAGAAAAGGAAATACAGATAGCAATTTCTACATAAAAGTGGATCAGGACAGCATACTTATCATTGAAGTATACGTGTATGAAATCATCTTTGGAAGTGATGATGACAGGTTGAGTTGAAATTTTTCCAAGGATATGTAGAGTGAGTTCGAAATGTCCCTACTTGGTGACTTAAATTTCTTCTTGGGACTCTAGATATCTCAACTAGATGAAGGCATTTTCATTTCCCAAACCATGTACATCAAAGAAATGTTGAAGTTCAGAATGAAAGATTGAAAACCTGTAAGTACTCCTATGGTGACTGATTGAAAGTTGAGCAAAGATGATGAATATAAAGAAAAATATCAGAGACTCTATAGATCGATGATTGACAGCTTACTCTATGTAACAGCCTCAATACCATATGTGATGCAAGCAATTGGACAGATTGTAAGATTTCAAGCAACACCAAAAGAAACCCATGTTATGAAAGTAAATAGGATCTTCAAATATCTCAAAGGAATAACAAAGTTTGGACTATGGTATCTAAAAGGGAATGAGTTGACTATGGTCGCCTACACAAATGCAGATTGGGAAGGAAACATTGATGATAGAAGAATTACCAGTGGAGCATCCTTCTACTTGGGTGATTGTCTGGTGTCATCGTTGAGTAAGAAGCAGTCTTCAGTATCCTTGTCCATAGCAGAAGCATAATATATTGCAGCAGTAGCATGTTGTTCTCAATTCCTCTGGATGAAGAAAACCTTGCAAGACATACAAGTAAAATATGACAATCCCATATCCATCTTATGTAACACTACCAGTGCTATAAGTATCTCCAAGAATCCAGTGATTCATTCCAAGACCAAACATATTCTATCAAGTTCTACTTTCTATGGGAACAATTCACAGAAAATAATATCAAGTCTAAGTACATTGGGACAAAAGAAAAGATTGCAAATATCTTCACAAAACCTCTCCCAAGGGAAACCTTTGAGTATCCTCGATAAAAATTGGGAGTATTTCCTACCCCACATTGATCTACACAACATCTTGCAAAGAAGACGGGGAGAGATAAATCGTCAAGGGGAGTTACTCTTTGCCATTGATGTCAAAGGGGAAGAGAAAGATCGGAAGCATGAAGATAGGGGGAGTAATGCTCATAGGGGGAGTATGAGTGTTTCCATCAATGCCAAAGGGGGAGATTGTTGGAAACCTGGTTATCATTGATGTCAACCCTAGAAGAAACCTTGAAGCGGGTCCAAAAGCCCCTAGAAGTGATGGTTTTATTTGAAGGAGTCTCTAAAGTGGTCCCCTTATGGCGTACCTCTAAGAATGGCCCCCAGGGGAAGATTCTTTGAAGAAGCCTACAATAAGACTTAGGAGTTAAGAAAAGAAGTTACAATGTATGGTTAAGAAGCCCCAAAGGGGTGGTCATGAAGCCCGACGTTGATTGAAGAAAAAGAGTATGAAGGACATCACAAATGCATGTAAATCCTCCATGGATTTATAGTCCTCATCAAGTCATTTCAAATGGTAGGTGGCATGCCACGTGGTTCCTCACAATTGAGAAGATATGCTCTCTTAAATATGATCATGTAAAATTTACCCCTAAATGGTTAAGAAGTTATAAGTCGGCCCCAAAATCAAGTAAAGGAGAAAAATGGTTACAAACACGAAGTTATAGGTCGGACTAAAGACAAGTAAAGGAGGTACTTGGAAGAATATAAATACACATCAAGAACCTCTCATTTGATCATCAAGAAAAAATTGTGATCTCTTAGCGCAAGTGAAGTAGCAGAGTCATGCGAAGGAGGGAGTTTTCATAGTTGTAGATGTGAGAAGGGTTTTCGGGAAACCCTATCTGAGGTGACCCGCACGGGTCAAGTATAAGGTGTCCCACAAGCCCCCTAATGTTGGCCAATACTCATCATGCGAGGCCCGACCTATTCTTCAGTCCAGTCTCCCGAGGTTGAGGAATGGTTTGAGGAAGATACTCTTTTCTTGATGTTGAAGTTGAAGAAGGTTTGATGGTCTGAGATCTCATGCATTAGGATCTCTACATGATGGTAGGTATGCTTTTCTATATGTATTGAGGCTTGTATATTAAAGGTTTTGGCATATGCTTTGAGGCATATCTTGGAGGTTTTGGCATATGCTTTGAGGCATATCTTGGAGGTTTTGAAAAATGCTTTGAGGCATATCTTGGAGGTTTTGGTATATGCTTTGAGGCATATCTTGGATCTTTGGCACATGCTTGAGGTATATCTTGAAGGTTTTTGGCACATGGTTTGATGCATATCTTGGTAATTCTTGGTACTTGATTTGGGGTATATTCTTGGAGATCTTGGCACAAGTCTTATGTGGTTATTGTGGTTGAACCAACTTTGATGATGATGATATATCAGTATTAGTGACAGTAACTGTGACAAGTTGATTCTCTTATTTAGATTCAAGGGTGGAAGGAAGGGGCAAGGAAAAGGGGTTGGAGCCTCCTTCCATTTGAAGCTGAAAAATTTAGAAAGTTGTGGCTTCCTTCAGGTTGGAGCCTGTAAATCGGGGGGTTGATGCCTCCTTCTAGTTGGTGTTGGAAAATTTTAGAAGTTGGTGCTTCTGGTGGATGTGATCATCTGATGCATTAAAAATTGTTCTGTGGTTTATTCCCATTTGGTTTTCCACGTAAAATTCTTGTGTATTGTGTATATATGCTTGTATGCTTATGATTTCTTGAATGCAATCATAAGTGATAAATTGTTGATAACTTAATGTTTACATATTGTGGTTAAAAATGGTAAAAAGTGCATAATATTGATTCACCCCCCTCTCAGTATTATTGAATATTCCAACACAAGGAAGAAGACTACTCCATACACACATCAACATAATGGAGTTGCAAAAAGGATGAATAGGATGTTGATGGAAAATAAAAGGAGCATGCTCAGTGGTGCTAGGTTAGGACATGAATTCTGGGTAGAGGCGATGGGTAGTGTGTGTTACCTGGTTAATCAATCACCCTCATCAACGTTGGATGACAAAACTCCACGCAAGGTATGGATTGGTAAGAAACTCTCTCTTGAACATATCAAAGTTTTTGGTTGGGATGCTTATGTACATGTTCCAAAGGAAAATATGAGTAAGTTGGATAATAAAGTTGAAAAGTGTATCTTTGTTGGTTATAAAGATGGTATAAAAGTTTATAAAATTTGGAACCCAGAAACTAAAAAGGTTGTCTATATTCGGGATGTTTTTTTTAAGAGAGGTTAAAGATTTTCCCAAATAGAAAATCCTACCAAGGAAAGAAGAACCTGAGAAAATAGAGTTTGAGTTGGATGATGCAAAATCTGACTCGACGAAAGAAATTAAAACAGAAGAAGAAGAATCTCATACTCCAATATTGAAGATATCGGTGAGGAAAATAAAGAAACCAAAAAGGCATAGTCCACATGATTTTCATGCTAATTTTTCTTTATCTATTACCGACGATGATCCCAAAGATGTCAAGGAAGTAGTGAAATTAGAGGATAGTAAACTCTAGAAGAAGGCCATGGTTGAAGAGATGAATGCCTTGGATAAGAATTGCGCTTGGGATCTAGTTGAGTTTCCAACTGGAAGAAATCCCATTGGAGGAAAATGGGTGTTTAAGAAGAAGTTGAATGTAGAAGGAAAAGTGGAGAAATACAAAGCTCAGTTAATAGCAAAAGGTTATTCCCGGGTAGAGGGAATTAACTTTGGTGAAATTTTTTCTCATGTTTCCAAGTTAACTTCTATTAGATTTACTTTATCTGTTGTTGTTGCTTTTGATTTTGAAGCAAAACAAATGGATGTGAAGACAACATTCCTACATGGGGATTTGGAAGAAGAAATGTACATGAAGCATCCATAAGGCTTTGTAGTGAAGGGAAAGACAGAGTTGGTCAGTAACCTAAAAAGGTCACTATATGGTATGAAGCAATCACCTAGGATGTGGTACCAACATTTTTGACACATACATACTTGGATTGGGATTTGTGAGAAGCAGGGTTGATCACCGTGTATATTCTAAGCAGGTTGCTAATCACTTCATTTATGTAGTGTTGTATGTCAATGACATGTTGTTGGTAGGAAACAACACGGATTTTATCAAGGAGGTGAAATCGCAACTATCCTCCAAATTTAACATGAAGGATCTAGAGGCTACTAACTTCATTCTGGGAATGGAGATTAAAAGATATCGAGCAAACAAGAAACTCTAGTTGAATCAGAGAAAATATGTTGAGATGGTATTGCAGAGGTTTAATATATATGTGAGTAAATAGATCAAGGTTCCTATTCCTATAGGTGTAAAGTTATCTGCAGATCATCATCCCAAGACACAAGAAGAGGAAGAGGACATGTCCCATGTTCCATATGCTAGGCATCTTGATGTATGCAATGGTCTATACTAGACCAGATATTGCACATGCAGTGGGAGTTTTGAGCAGGTATATGTCAAAACTAGGGAAGGAGCATTGGACAAAAGTAAAGAGGGTTTTCAAGTATTTNTATATATGTGAGTAAATAGATCAAGGTTCCTATTCCTATAGGTGTAAAGTTATCTGCAGATCATCATCCCAAGACACAAGAAGAGGAAGAGGACATGTCCCATGTTTCATATGCTAAGCATCTTGATGTATGCAATGGTCTATACTAGACCAGATATTGCACATGCAGTGGGAGTTTTGAGCAGGTATATGTCAAAACTAGGGAAGGAGCATTGGACAAAAGTAAAGAGGGTTTTCAAGTATTTGCATGGCACTACTAGTTATGGATTGTACTACCAAGGAAGACTAGGATTGGACAGAGTGTTAAACATACACCGGTTTGTTGATGCAGACTGGCCTAGATATCTGGATCGCAAAAGATATATAAGTGGGCATGTGTTTAACCTATTTGGAGGAGCAATCAATTGGATGATGAAAATACATGATGTAGTGGCACTCTCAACTACATAATTTGACTTCATGGTAGCCACTCATGCAAGCAAGGAAGTAGTATGGTTACAGATATTGTGTTTAGGTATTGTGTTGGTACAACAAGCAATAAGATTAAATTTTGATAGTCAAAGTGAAATCTTCCTGGCAAAGAAACCAACTTATCATTCAAAGACAAAGCATGTTGATGTTCAATATCACTTTGTGAGAGACATGGTTGAAGACAAGAATGTGTTGTTGGAGAAGGTTGACACTTTAAATAATGTTGCAGATTCATTTACAAAGTCTATGAGGACCAAAAACTTCTCTTGGTGTAGAGAAACAATGGGCATTGATGCCTTGGATCGTTGACTATGTAATCATGTGACCTTGTGTATGCAAAGAAAATAACAAGTGGGAGAATGTTGGGCATGTTTTATATTCTTTGCATGTGTTTAGGGGGGGCTGTCAGATTTGACGATCCTCCCCCCAATAGTGGTTTATGTGTGCACAGAGCGCTTCCCGAGGGGCATCTCAGAGGGGACAAGATTCCCCCCTCAGATAGATGAAACCTTCAATGATGAGCTATGACTGGAGCCAACAGGGTTCGGGCAACGCCCCAAACTTGTTGTGGGAAGCTTTCACTATTTTTAGCGATTCTCGATATTTTAAAAAGTTTTCTAATTTAATCTTGGATTGAGGGAATAGGGTTTTGGTAGCTTCGAAATACCTAAAATATTGTATATATTGTATTATGAATGGTGAAATTACTACAATGAAGAGTTGAAAGGTGCGACACCAAGGAAGGTTAGTTTTCTCACGGTTAAGGGTTTCCAACGTAAATCTTTGTGTACTATGTGTATGAGTCATTGCTTAATTTATGTTTTGCTTAAGAATTTGTATTCATTGCTTTACTTCACTGTTTTAAAACTTACAATTTAGTGATAATTCCATCAACCAACTCTTTGCAAGGGTATCTAATGAAGGAACCTCCTCTCATTCCCTTAGCATCCATAACAAGGTTAGTATCTCTAGCTAAAATTTTGTTTTTGGGGTTCATTGTTGATGATGAATTTTGAATAAAGATCCAATGAATATCTATTTTGGCTAATTGTTTAGGGCATAAAAAATAGTGATCTCTCATCTTTAGAGATATTTGTCGATTCTACGGATATTGAATGTTGGATCTGAAGAATTCTTTCAACTCTAATCATTTCAACATCCCAAAGAGAGGCAAGGTCTCTTAGGAATTCTAGAGGGGGGACACTACTAAATAGGGACTTGTTCCATATTTTTTTTTAAATTTTTTCCAAGGAGGTGTCATCTACTTTGGCTTCTTGGAGTATGAACGAACATGGTTTTTCTTATCTTATTATGGATTTTAGGTATTCTTGCTTGTTTTTACCATAAATACCTCTACAAATCCATGAAAACACTTTCACAATTTCCCCTAAGAAGGAGTGGGGATCTAATAAAGGGGTTCTAACAAATGTCTTATGTATTGAGGGAAGTTGTCTTGTATGGTTGGGGAGTTCAGGTTTTCCTAGATTTATTCCCCTCATCCTTTCTCAATTATAACCCCATTGTTTCCTAGTTTTCTATATATTCTAATCTATTGTTGCCAATGGGATTGGTAATGACCTATCTATTCTCGTTATGGGGAAGATGTGGTAGTCTTCTTCTTCTTATTGCAAGTACTTTTTGCATTAATTGTTCTTCTAGGACTCGGTAGGGGTCATTGCTAGTGGCGTTTTTCTTGCAATCCAACGTGGATGGATATATTCAAGGAATTTAAAGCATTTGAATGGAAAATGTTCATAATCTAATAGTTGAATGTGATTCCATCTTTCCATATCAAGGAGGATAGCTTAGAGAAACTCTTGATCCAAATTAATCTCCACATATATTATTGGACATGTAATTTGCTTCTTTTGGTTGATCTCGATAAACAAATCCTCCTATGATGTTTTTAATATATTTAATGGTGGGATCACCCCAAAAATCTATGAGAGATGAGGAAATTTCACCCAGACTAGAACTGGTTTTGGGTTCTCTTCCTCTATATTGAAGTATGGCATTAATTTGTTTAGGTACAACCCTCTTAGACCCATAAAGGAGGGCATTCTTTTGAAGATAAGATCTATATGTTATTTCTTTTAGAATATAAAAGAAAAATAACCACTGGCACTGAGAAATACGAATGGGTTTGTATTAATCAATGATATCCACTTTGCATTTAACAAGGATTACATAGCTTCGAGGGATGGTAAGAGCCCCATGAATTTTCCAATGAGTGCTCACCCTAAAAACACGATAGTGTTTCATTAGGGGCTAGAGTAGAGACCTTTAGAGTTGGGATTTGGTCAACTTAACAAACAATTTTTTCTTTCGAGAACTTGGATGGCTTGATTTTTATTGTTCAACCCATATAGAAGGGGAGGAGGAACAACTTTTTTTTAGGGGGGGTGAGTTGGGGATGGAAACGACATCTACTCCCACGACTGCTAAAATCCATGGAGCTGACTCTAAGGAAGGCCCTAGAAAATAATCTAAAACCTTAGTAAAGTGATTTTGAATTCTTAATTTTCCCACCTTTCTCTAAACATTCTTTACTATTATTATCATTATTAATTATTTATTTTCATCTTTCCATGGGAATACATGATGTCATATTATTAAAGAATAACATCGCTATCACAAAGATAGCTTCGAGGCTATAGTGATAGGGGGGCCATGTAGGAATATGTGAGGACCACAGGGGGCTTTTAGTCACACAATGTTGTTGCTAACCTTTTGACTTGTTTTCTCCTCA
>JASDQU010100216.1:250976-279454 GCA_032191745.1 Picea mariana | reverse complement strand
GAAACCTGCGGGGACAAAAAATCCAACCATGTTAAAGGTTGGTGTGGCTCAGGCGGGTGCGATCCCCAGGTGATTTTGACGGCTTAGATGCCCCTGAGTCACGGTTTCTTAGCCACAGGTTAGTCCCACATGTCATGGACAAACTAACAAACAAACAAAAAACATCACAATTAAGAATTGATAAATGACTTATTTGAACTTTTATATGGTTGCAGATAAGACTTTGTTGATAACTAGTATTTGATATGAACAAAGATGTTTTCAGATATATTTATGTTCAAATATGAGATGCAAATACAATTTTAGTTGGACTTCACTTTGTTCTTATATTAATATTGATACTATGATCAACACTAATATCAATTTCTTTACCATTGGCATTATTTATCTATACTATGATCAACACTAATGTCAATTTCTCAAGTTGCATTTGAAGCCTTGAAGGAGAAATTGTCAATTGCACCAATCTTATAGGGCCCAAATTGGTCCCTACCTTTCCATATCTTTGAAAATGCTTCAGATATGGCTATTGGGGTTGTATTGGGGAAGAAAGAGGAACAACAACCTTATGTCATCTACTACATCAGTGAGAAACTCAACCTTGCTGAACAAAATTATAATATAACTGAGAAAGAGTTTCATGTTGTTGTACGTGCCATTAATAAATTTCATCATTGAATTACTAATTACTCTGTATTTGTGCATATTGACCACTCCACCATATGTTATCTAATAAAAAATCACGTCGCTAATGGCAAAGTGATGAGGTGGTTTCTTTTATTGCAAGAGTTCGACATTACAATCATCGATAAGCTAGGGAAGGAAAATGTAGTTGTCGATTTTCTCTCTAGGCTTACCAATAAAGGAGAATCCATTCTTGTAGAAGATACTTTCCTAGATGAACATTTATTCACTTTTTCTACTAACACACCTTGGTTTTCAAACATTGCTAACTATCTAGCTGCATGAAGACTTCCACAACATTTGTCACTAAGAGAATGCCAAAGGGTTAGCTAATAGAGTGCTAAGTACTTGTGGATCGAAGGATACCTCTTTCACACTAGGATGGATCATATTATCTGGCAATGTGTTCAATGGGATGAGATCTATGATATTCTAAAATCCTACCACGGTGAACCTTGTGGAGGACACGTTGTTGACAAAAGAATTGCAAATAAAGTACTACATCTAGGGTATTATTGGCCTACCATCTTTCAGGATGCCAATAAGTATGTTAGGAGCTATGACAAGTGTCATAGGATGGGTCGAACAATTCAATCTGATGAGATGTCACTCCAATCTTAGAGTTTGGTGGAGCCATTTGAAAAATGAGCCCTTGACTTTGTAGGGCCAATCAACCTGCCATCACGACAAAAGGTGTGCATTCTGGTATGCACCGATTATGTGACCAAATGGGTTGAGGATAAATACCTACCAAAGGCCACTGAGGAATCAATGTATAAATTCTTGTACGAAGAAATTTTTGTTCTCTTCAGAGTCCCCTAAGAAATTTTTACCGACCAAGGGGACCAATTCACCTCTTAGCTTATCCGGTCCATTACTGAGCAATTAAAGATCAAGCACCAAATGTCTACTCCATACCACCCTTGGTAAAATGGACAAGTGGAGGTCACCAACAAAGTACTGGAAGCCATTTTATTAAGATGGTTCAACAACATCATAAATACTAGGCTAACATGATCCTAGAATCCCTTTGGGCCTACAGAACCACCTCGAGGAACACTACGGGGTTCACCCCCTATGAGCTTGTGTATGTAAAACATGGGATTCTTCATATATAATTTGAGATCAAGACATTAAGAACCACATTACAAGTGGGCTTGGATCTCTCAGAGTCCCAACAACATTGGCTTTGTTAATGTTTAAGCCATTATTATAGTTCTTTGCATTTCAATAGATAACAATAGCATAACACAAGATCACTAAGAAATACACAATCACAAGAGACACAACATTTATCCTAGGAAACCCTCTAGGGGAAGAAAACCCAAAAAAACTTTCTTATTATAGATAGCCAATACAATGCCAAGAGATAACTCAAACTAATACAGAATATCCTCTTCCAAAGATGCGCCACTCTCTCTCCTTCTTCTCTAACTACAATTCTGAAACTTGTCTCTCAAAATGAGCAAGTGAGTTGTGTGTGTAAGTGAGGTGCTAGCCTTCTTATTTATACAAGACTGGCACGTGTGAAGTGTCTCTTCACTGGCAGGGCCGACTTCTCCAACTGGGTGGTTATAACCACCTTTATTATATTTCGGGGCCTCTTGATGTATTCTGAGGCCGACTTCTTCTTTTGCCTTTTACAATTACATTATGAACAATCCACAAAAGGGGACTTGGTCCTTTTACAATAGCCAACATGATCAATCCACAATGGGGATTGATCCAATGAATAATATATCAAATATTAATAAGAATACACTTTGCAGTTACATTATTTTAACACTCCCCCTTAGCAAGAAGGGTATTCTTCAACAGCATCAGGCGAGAGAGAGAGGACAACATCATCAACAAAATCAAGTGGGTGAGAGGATAGCATCATCAATATCATCTTGGAACACTGACTGGCGTATCTATAAATCATCAGAAGTTTTCTTCATCGGCAACATCGTCATTCTCAAAGGAATGCAATCATCATCTGCATCAATATGTATTAGTATAAAACTGATACATCATCATCATCACAGCACGAGGTTGGCTCATCATAATAATACTAGAATGGCTTTATGTCATGGCTATCAAGATGGAAGCACAGTTCTAGTCTCATCTCATAGTCTTGCTTTAAGTCACAGCTATCAAGCTGGAAGCAAGATTCCCATCCTGCTTTACGTCACAACCATCAGGTCGGAAGCAGGATACTGAACTGGCTTTACGTCATAGCTATCCAACCGGAAGATCAGTGCTAGTCTCATCACATCATCTTTCTTTACGTCACAACCATCAGGTCGGAAGCAAGGTACTTGTTGTGCTTTACATCACAACCATCAGGTCGAAAGTAGGATACTAGACTGGCTTTATGTCATAGCTATCTAGCTGGAAGCTTAGTGCTAGTCTCATCACATCATCTTGCTTTACGTCACAACCATCAGGTCGGAAGCAAGGTACTCGTCATGCTTTACATCACAACCATCAGGTCGGAAGCAGGATACTAGACTGGCTTTACGTCACACCTATCCAGCCAAAAGCATAGTACTAGTTACATCACATGATCTTGCTTTACGTCACAACCATCAGGTCGGAAGCAAGAGATGTCTCATCACAGCAACTACTCCCCCTTTCAAGGAAGGTCCTTTTGGACTATACCAAGCTTATCTCAAAAATGCTCAAACTTTATACGAGATAGAGACTTGGTCAACACATCAGCAACATGTTCATCCATGCTAATGTACTGGAGCTTTAAGGCTCCTCTCTACACCATGTCATGGACATAATGATATCGAATCTCTATGTGCTTCGACCTGTCGTGGAATACAGGATTCTCTGTCATCTTTATGCAGCTTTGGTTTTCACATAGGATCGTGGTTGCTTCCATCTCTAGGTCAAATAGATCGGTCAACAACTTTCGAAGCCATATAGCTTCACAGCTGGCAGAACATGCAGCAATGTATTCTACTTCCGTTGTGCTGAGAGCAATGCTGGATTGCTTCCTACTCTGCCACGAGATCATGGTTGATCCCAAACTAAAACAACATCCTGAAGAGATTTTCCTATCAGAAACACTTCCTGCCCAATCTGCATCAATATATCCACTCAATGTGAAATCATGATCTCCATCATAGCTGAGACCATAATCTATTGTACCCTTAAGGTACCTCATCACATATTTTGTAGCCACTAGGTGAACATGTTTGGGTTCTACCAGAACCTAACTCAAGGTGTTCACGGCAAAACAAATGTCTGGTTTGGTGTTCATCAGGTACATCAACGATCCAATAATCTGTCTGTATAGTGTGGCATCAATCAATTTTGATGAAGTATCGACCAACAGCTTCAGGTTCGCTTCCATGGGTGTATTCATGGACTTGCACTCCAACATATCGAATCTCTTCAGTATTTCGACTATATACTTCCCTTGGTTAAGGAAGATCCTCTCAGGACTCTGCCATACCTCAAGACCTAAGAAATAATGCAATAGGCCAAGGTCTTTCATTTCAAATTCTGAGGCAAGTCTCTTCTTACATTCAGTGATGAGCTTTTCTTCTCCAGTTAAGAATAAGTCATCCACATATAACAGTAATATTACTAGCTCATCATTCATGACTTTGAAGTAGAGGTTAGAGTCTTCTTTACTCTTGGTAAATACTAAGCTCGTCAAGAAACTGTCTATATGGCCATACCAAGCTCTAAGATCTTGCTTCAATCTGTATAAGGCTTTCTTCAATCTGTAGACATGAGACTTCTTGTCTTCAACTTCAAATCCTTGTGGTTTCTCTATATACACTTCCTCTTCGATGACACCATTTAGGAAAGTTGTCTTTACGTCCATCTAGTGCAGCTTCCACTTCATCTTAGCTACAAGAGCTATGATGGTTCTGATCAAAGTGTATCTAGCTATAGGAGCGAATGTCTCTTCATATTCAATGCCTTCCTTTTGAGAAAAGCCACGAGCGACAAATCTTGCTTTATACTTCTCAATACTTCCATTAGCAGCATGTTTTATTTTGAAGAGCCATTTGGAGGATACCACATCTTTACTCTTTGGTCTGGGAACTATTTCCCATACTTCGTTCTTCATTATGGATTGGTATTCCTCGGTCATGGCATCTGCCCATTCTTTCCTCTAAATGGATTCTTCAAAATAGGTAGGCTCCTCTTCTAGAAGATCACACATCAAAGCTGTATAACTGGAGAATGGCTTTGGTCTTTTCACCTGTCTCGTAGTTTCTTGGGGAACACCGTACTTCTCTCCATCTTGAATAAGCTCTCTAGCCCAAGTTGGCTTCCTTTTATGGAGGATCGTCATCTGAGGAGGTTCTTGGACTTATGATATATCATGGTCTTCTATAATTTCCTCATCAGGGGAAGTTACAACTTCCCTCATTGGTTTTGCGGCTCTGGGAACCTCCCTCATTGTAGTACTAGGGATTATGGGTTCCTCTTCATATACTTCTTCAAGATGACATCTTCCAGATTTCTTGAGCATTGCATCTTAATCAAAGGTCACATCCCTGTTGATCTCAATGTGACGGCGACCTGGTATATAGATTATGAAGGCCTTGGAGACCTCACAGTATCCCAGAAATATTCCCTTCTTTTCTGAAGGTTCCAACTTGTTTCTCTTCTCTTTCAGTATATGAATAAATATTGGGCAGCCAAATATTTTGAGATGGCTTACCTCTGGCTTCTTTCCAGTGAACATCTCTTCTAGGGTTTTGATCCCAAGTGCACTATGGGATAATTGGTTCTGCACATATACAGCTGCCATCGTTGCTTCTGCCCATAAGCACATAGGGAGATATTGATCATGGATCATAGTCTTCACAGCTTCCATTATTGTTCTGTTCTTTCGTTCAGCTACACCGTTTTGTTGGGGATTATAGGGAGTAGTGAGTTCCCTCTTGATCCCAACATCTTTGCAGAAGTTCACAAACTCTTTTGAGGTATATTCTCCTCCATTATCTGACCTAAGTATCTTAATCTTTCTTTCAGAAAGATTCTCTATCAAGGCTTTGAATTCCTTGAACTTGTTGAACACTTCATCTTTAGATTTCAAAAAATATATCTAGGTCTTACAAGAATAATCATCAATAAATGATACATAATATACATACCCACTAATGGAGGACAATGGCATTGGGCCACATACATCTGAATGAATGAGCTCTAGGACTCCTACTTTGTTGTCTCTCTTCGGAAACGGGTTCTTGATGTTCTTCCCTTGTGCACATCCATTGCATATGCCTTCATGGTCACCTTTGAGTTCTGGTAAACCTATGACTGCTTTGCATATGTATGGTAGCGCCTTGTAGTTGATGTGAGCTAATATTTTGTGCCAAATTTCACATGAGTTTTTAATGGCATGGGTCATGGCAGCCTCTGAGTTACCCTTTAGTTTATACATGCCATTTTCTTCACTTCCAATGATGATTGCTTCATTTAAGGTTTCTCCTTTAGCCCACATGAGAACTTCTCCATCTATAAAGGCAACTCTGAAGCCTTTATTTTCTAAAGTTGAAATGGAGAGTAGGTTCTTGGTCAAACCTGGTACATATAGTACGTCCTTCATCTTCAATGAATTCCCTGAATTCAATTTGTGGTTTGATTCTCCCACTCCCTTGATGGAATATTGGTAATCATCTCCAAGTGTCACTTTCTGAGAAAACTTCTTTTCTAAGATACAAGAGAGGAATTTTCTTTGTCCCATCATGTGCTTGGATGCACCATTATCAATGAGCCAAGTGTCCTCTCCAGGTGTTACAGATCCTGAAAGGGACAAGATTAAGACATGATCTTTGATCTGATCTCTTATCATTTTTGGGGGTGGCACTTCATCTTCGACTACATGGGCATGGTGCCTCTTATGTTTTCTCTTGTATTCTTCTCATTTGGCTGGAAAAAAATTCTCAATATGTCCCATCTTGTCACAATGATAGCATTGTACAGATGAGTAGTCTCTTTCCTTTTGTTGTCCTTTCTTCTGAAATCTCCTTGGATGAGATTCTTTATGATTGAATTTGTTTGACTGTTGAGGCTCTTTATGAGTCTCCTTTTGGAAGTAGGGTTTCTTCCTTCCTCCTTTGGTGTGAGTAGCTAGGGCTTGATCATCATCTCTTGCTAGTAACACTTCACGATTCGCTACTCTTGTTTCTTCTTGGATGCATTCTTTCCATAGACCATCAAATAATAGTTTCTTTGTTCTGGCACAAATCGTTTGGATGAATGCATCCCAAGGTCTTGTGAGACCATTTAGGGTTGTCATCAAAAGTTCGTCTTCGTCCATAGTATCTCTGATTGCTTCTAGTTGTTCTTTGAATTGAGATATCCTGGAGAAATATTCCTGAATAGTTTCTCCTTTCTGCATCCTTGTATTCTTTAGTTGAGTTCTTAGATTCATCTTCTGGTTTATGTTCTTTCCTTCATACAGTCTGGTCAAGGCATAAAACATTTCTTTCAAAGTCTTCTAAAATGACACATAAGGAATTAGGTGGTCCTTGATTGAATCTGCAATGATTCTTTTAGCCCTGATTGTGTCCTTTTGATACTTTGCCTTTTCTGTAGCATCGACGGGTTTTGACACTTCTTCTTTGACGGATCTTGCTAAGTCATTCTCTTCAAGAATGAGGCCAATCCTATACTTCCAGGAATGGAATTTTTCCACTCCTTCTAGCTTGTCAACAAGTTTAACACTTGCAGACATCTTTTACCTAGAGCTAGGAAAATGACCGAAAAATGAAAGTTCTCAAAATCAAAATTTGAACTTACCAGGAGGTGCGCTTAGCTGAGGCGAGTAGCCTGATGTGTTTGGATCTGAGAAAATCCAACTTTTTCTTCTCCAAACTTGATTTGCAGATTTCTAGACTGGTGCTTCTGGTACCTCTGGTAGTCTAGTACTTCTGGTACACTGGTTTTCTGGTACTTCTGGTACTTTGTGAAACTAGGGTTTCACTTTTCAAGAGATATAGCCACTGAAAAGGTGCGCTAAAGGTGCCAAAATGATCCTTGGGGGAGGTCGCACTTTTCTAGATGGTTTTAGGGCTGAAATACCTCACCAACAAAAAGCCCTAATTTTCATGTACGGTAACAGTGACGTTTTTCACTTTTCTCTTGTGAAAGATGCTCTCTTCAGCTTGGCTCTGATACCATGTTAATGTTTAAGCCATTATTATAGTTCTTTGCATTTCAATAGATAACAATATCATAACACAAGATCACTGAGAAATACACAATCACAAGAGACACAACATTTATCCTGGGAAACCCTCTAGGGGAAGAAACCCCAGCAAAACTTTCTTATTATAGATAGCCAATACAATGCCAAGAGATAACTCAAACTAATACAGAATATTCTCTCCCAAAGATGTGCCACTCTCTCTCCCTCTTATCTAACTGCAATTCTGAAACTTGTCTCTCAAAATGAGCAAGTGAGTTGTGTGTGTAAGTGAGGTGCTAGCCTCCTTATTTATACAAGACTGGCACGTGTGAAGTGTCTCTTCACTGGCAGGGATGACTTCTCCAACTTGGTGGTTACAACCACCTTTTTTATATTTTGGGGCCTCTTGATATATTCTGGGGCCGACTTCTTCTTTTGCCTTTTACAATTACATTATGACCAATCCACAAAAGGGGATTTGGTCCATTTACAATAGCCGACATGATCAATCCACAATGGGGATTGATCCAATGAATAATATATCAAATAATAATAAGAATACACTTTGAAGTTACATTATTTTAGCAGGCTCAACCAAATCAATGAACTTAATAAAATCCGTCAAGCCGCTTTGCAACATACTACTCTAGTACAACGACAAAGAGCCAAGTGACCTGATGGATTCATTAAAAAGAAGAAGTTTAAAGAAGTAGATTTGGCCCTTCTATTTTTCTCAAGGTTTAAATATTTCAAGAGAAAATTCTACACTCGATGGTTAGGGCCATATGAAATAGACATTGTTTATGATAATGGCTCCATCAATCTCTGCACCATCGAGGAAGAAAGGACTCCATTGATGGCCAATGGTCATTAGCCGAGGCTATATCAGAAGCCCAAGTCGAGAGAGGAATTTATTCAAGATATAGTCAAGCAAACAGACCTGGAATTTGTAAGTAAGGTGGCTATGCCACCCACACCCACAACTTCTCAATCCCTTTTTTCCAATTCCAAATTTTAAAGAAGAAAAAATTATAGTAAATATCTGGTTGTGAAAACCTGGTCTCAGGATCTACCATCCTTGGTGGTATTAGAAAACCAATTCTTGGTGGATACCCCAAGCAAAAAATAAATTACAGCTGTGAAAACCTCCTCGGATGCGCAACTAGACAGACCTTTGTTTGAAAACCAGATTTCCGGCAGGCAAGGTCTGAGAAGAAAATAAAAAAAAAGGAAAAAACAAAAAACAAAAAAGAGAGAAACCCAATAAGGATGGTCTTTGTTCTTCCAATAAACAAGCACAAAAGATGATCCTTTCACGGGGGTGTCACCTTGTTGACCAATATCTTATCACATTCATTGATAAAGGGGGTTTTTAAATTCTAAAAAATAAATTCAATATATTGTAGGTATTTCGGGAGGGTGTGGGGTCTCAAGGGGTTTGTAGGTATTGGGGGGTATAAAAAGGGGTATCTAGTGAAAATAGGAATTTATTTTGTTGCAAAGATGTTTTGTGAGGAGGGTTCAACCAAAGGATTTTGGGAGATATTTACCAATATCTACTGAAATTAGGGGTATTCTTTAATATCCCATGAATGAAGGCGCTATGTCACGGGTTCAAAGAGTGAATACCACATGGCTCCTTTGTGCCAACCCCCATTAGAAGGACTATCCAACAAAGATTTCATTTGTGTTTGTTAAATTTATTTTTTAAGTGTGATGTCTTTTGCAACACCCTGAGCATTCTAATATCTTTCTGATGAGGAAGAAGTAAGCACATTTTCTTACTTTGAAATATATCTTTTTTGGACCAAGCTTCATGACATATTCCATTTTCAGGAACAAGATGATAATCTTCATTTGAGTAGCTGGAAATACACTACAGAGACTCAAGATTGATCTTCTTTAACTCCAGTCATCAAACTCACCGAGGAGACTCATCAACATCAATATAACACCTATATTTTTTACTTCTCGCAACAATTCCATGTTTTTTCTAACTCATACTTAAATTTCTCATGCTAGGAATTAGGATATTATGGACAAACCTGGTACCAAGAGACATTTTTGGTTTTAAGAAAATAACTTAAATCCTAAGGCTCATATGACATTCCAAGTCCCATTTTGTTTTTTAAGATTTTGATTCAGCAACAAAACATATTAAGACTCCATGAAATTATGTCATTTGGTAGCATCTTGGTCATGTTAAAAAAAAAAATTAGTAGCATCTTAGCCAAAGTCATAACTATGTCAAGACCTTCCCAAGAAACAAATCTATGTAAAAAGACTAGTTTATACATCCAGATTTCGTGCATACGCCAAATAGATTTCCCAATTGCTCAATTAACACTAATTCATGTGGAATCACTTACCATGACATTATTACCCTCTTTTCCATCCATGTCATGACTCAATTACACTTGGAAAACCCATGATTGGAATAATCTCCCTCGACATACTGAACTTGAGGAAAAAATGTTTTTAGCAGCCGATCATACCAAGGTTTCAGGGACTATTCAAGGAGAATGTGGAACAACCTAAAGGGGGGCTTTGACAAAGATTAAACAACAATCTCATACTCATGCATTCAAGCTCGCCAATTTATTTGTGTGTCAATTACGAATGGGTGGTTTGGTAAACTGGGTAGAGCCTGAAGGAATTGACATCATTGAATCCAACCCACAAGTGATGGAAATATTCATGTAGGTAGGTTGGCTCCGATTCCTTGAAAAATTCCATAGATCAGATGCAAGTATTGCCCTATAATTCACCAAAAACTTTAACGGGAATCAAGCCCTGATGCAATAATTAACAATAATAGCTTATGGAAGTAGGAGAAGAAAAGTTAATATCGGGACATGTAAGCCTCATCTAGCCTCTAATTCATTTCGCTTCCACAACCCAAGTTATCAAGTTCTATTAAAAAAAAATAAGAAATTGAGGCTGTAGAATCGAAAACTTAAGAAAATCAAGCCTAGAAATCCAAGTAATATGGGGACCCTATTGGATGTTATTGACCATGAGGACGTTTTAGCACCTAGGGTAAATTCTTACTTAGAATATTTAAGAAGAATACCCTTTTGGTTAAGAATGTGTGTTTCTTGAAAAAGGTTGGATGATTTTCTAGTTGGATTTGAGGATGAGCAGGCTTAGGGTTTGGAGCCCTGAGAGCTCGAGATGGCGTTAATGGCGGCGTCAATGGAAGAATTGTTGGATTACTCACACTTGGCGCTAGGTTTATGGCACCCACCTGGCTATTGGATCCATATCTGACGGTATATGTCTGCTTTCCTCTAGTTTTTAAGTCTGTATCTGTCTGTCTTCCTCTAGTTTAGGGCTATTCTATTTTTTAACTACTGGTTTGCTTGGGACTTGGAGTAGTCGTCATTTCCACTGACAGAAGAAGATCCATAACTCTCTTCCTTAACTACTATGTTCTTTCCCTATACTTTTTATTAATTACCTTATTGGTGGTCTTATCCAAGCCTGACCTCTCTCGGTTGGCACGTGTTGTTAGTTACTGGAGTGGGATTAAAACTCAGTTGTAGTTAATGACAAAGCTCATGTTTCATTTTTTATAACTATGGAGGTATTTTCAGAGTTTGCATTAGTCCTGACTATGCGAGGTGGCAGTCACCGGTGGTTTCTTCCAGCACCTTCCTAATGGAAGTTGAGGTCAGCGCACTCATGAGTGCGGCTGACGAGGCCCTCTGGAAGAGTGTTAGAATCTTCACCTCGATGGATGCGCAAACTGTAGAAGCTACCTATCCTTCTACCACCTTGAACTTGGCAGAACACTTGTTATCCTCGACCGTTGTTACCTCTAAGCCTCCTGTATTCGCTCCCCTGTCGCCTTCCGCTCCACTTTTAGGGCTGGTCTCCTCATTCGGGCGTTCTGGTTTGCACTGGAGTATGGGTATTCGCGAGCAACGTTAAACGGTGCAAAAGTGGAAACCCAAGATTTTGGGTTGCAAACGACCATGGAAACCCAACAAGACAAAATGTCACCTTATCATGGGTTCAGACGTAGGTTTGGAGGAGAGTGTATGTCTATCTCTCTATGGACTTGTTGGTAGGATTTCCTATCTCTCTCTATGTAAGTGTTCACTTTCGGATTGGATTTCAGATGCCTAGTTTCCTTTACTGGGGTATGTTCTGGAGTTCATATCTCTTTCTCATGGTTGGTTCGATCTACTATTTAACTCGCCAAAGGATTCTCAGCGTATTCTAGATACTCTATGGACTATTAGTGGATGTAGCCTAATTCTTAAGAGATGGTGGATTAGCTTTGATCTAGTCACATATTATTTTAGACTATGACACCTGTGGGTTTTACTTCCTGGCCTTCCACTACAATATTGTACGGATAAAGATCTTGCAGCCATGGGCAATGAGCTCAGGCATTTTATTTGTTTGTATGACAGTCTTTTAAAGGGTTCTAATAGAAAAATGGTCAGGATACTGGTTGAGTTGGATGTACATGCAGGGTTACCTGAGACTTTGGATATCATTTGGTGAGGTTGCACGGTTACACAATGCCTTGATTATCTTGGCATTCCCTTTCGCTGCACTAACTGGCACAGGACTAGACACCTCTAGTGTGACTGTACTTGAGAATCGAAAGAGGAAGAATCAAAATCTTCTTACCTCCACAAGCTCTTGCGGGAGGACTCACCAGGAGTTGACACTTACGCTGCAAAGACTAAAGGATTTATGGACATGGGTGACTGGAAGTCCACACCACTAGATACTCTCATTGGTAATCTCAAGCAGCTCTGTCCTAGTTTTTATTATACCCTTACATCTTGGGAAAGGAATATTTTGGACTCTTATGTTATCCCGAGGATGGGATCCTTAAAACCGACCGTATCTGTTTCTCTGAAGACCTCGCTTATTCCTCCTTTACCCACTGCAGAGCAAGAGTCCCCTCGAACTTTTCCTACCCTCAGCTCCCGACACTTTCTAGAGACGAAAGGGCTCACACTCGTCCTTTGGCTCCTAATGGGGTTGTCTTACCTACTTGTCCCTTTCATTTGAATATTCTTGATCATATAACTGATGCACATCTTCCTACTGCTAACTCTGAGCTTGTTAGGACTGATCATGCGGTTACAAACTCTATGTCTTTTGAAAAGTCTACCCTCGGGAACCTACTTAATATTTTGGCTCCTGCTACAGTTGAGACGCTGCATCCAGTTCTGATTCCTACATTTCAAGGCAGGTCACCGATCATCCACGAGAGCTCGGACTTACCTTTATCTTTGCCATGTGTTAATACTAGTGACACTACCAGGAAAGACTTCTCTTGGTCTCGTGGCTTGGGACTTGAAACTTCATGTTAATCTTCTCAATGTTTATGGTCCTTGTTCTGATAGGCTTGCATTTTGGAAAAAAGTTTCAAAAATTGGCCTTCTGTATAAACCAAATCTTATTGTTGTGGGAGATTTTAATTTTATTTTATCAGCGAATGAGATATGGGGGGACATTGCTTTACCTGATTCAACAGCCTTACAGTTAAAATAAATCTTCCTACACAACAACCTGGTGGATTTATTGCCGACTGTTGTGGTTCCTACTTGGAGGAATGGTAGAACTAGTTCAGAATGTATCTCTAAGTGACTGGATCATTCTTTCATTTATGAACATCTTCTTCAACTTTCAGAAAGATATAGATCCTGGGTTGAATATCCTTTCTTATCGGACCATGCTCCTATCTTTCTGCAGTTGGATTCTTTCTCTCATCGCTCTACTTATCCTTTTAAATTAAATCCGATGTGGTTACAGGACCCGGATTTTGAGTGACTTGTCACTAAGGTTTGGATTGACCAGTCCTTTCTACAAGAAGTTGACGTGCAAAGACATCTTGCGTGGAAGCTGAAACACTTAAAATTGAAAGTTAAAAGTTGAGCTCATCTATAGATTATCAAGAATACACATAGAATCGCACAGTTGGAAGATAATATTCAATCACTGATCCAAGAACATTCTGTGGGAACTAGACCAACTGAATATGAACAACAATTAAAGGCTCTTGAGGAGGAGCGAAACAAGCTCTTGCTAGCTGAGGAAGCTCATTGGCGCCAGACGAGTAGAGTTATTTGGATCAAGTGTGGAGATCGAAATACAAATTTTTTCCATCAATTTTCCAGCTTCAGGAGGAAACATAAACATATTTTGGAATTAAAGACGGACACAACATACATTATTACAGGACAGAACAAGTTAATTCCAATGGCCTATCATTTCTTCAAAAATTCTTATAGTGATCAAGGACTTACAAACATTAGAGACCAAGCTACCATCACTGGACTCTTTCCTAGACTCATTAGTGAGAGGGAGGTAGAACTAATTACTGCAGCATGTACTAAAGAGGATATTTGGAAATTTCTAAATACTTTCAAAAGGGATAAGAGCCTCAAACCCGATGGTTGGACTGTTGAGTTTTACCTAAAATTCTTTGAACTTGTTGGAGATGTTCTGTGGGAACTGGTGGAAGATACCAGGATCATAGGTGTGGTCAATCAAGATTTAAACTCTACTTTCTTGACCCTTATTCCTAAGACCAATATTTCTTTTTCCTTTAGTGACTACAGGCCTATTGCTCTGTGCAATCTTTGCTATAAGGTTGTCACCAAAATACTGGCCAATATGATTAAACCTTACTTGTCTCGCATTATCTCGGGTGAACATTTGGGCTTCATTAAAGGTTGTCAGATATTGAATGCTATTGGAACTGCACATTAAGTCTTACACAACATTCAACAAAAAAAGCTCGAGGCACTGATTTTAAAATTAGATCTCAAAAAATATTTTGATTGTATTAATTGGGACTTCCTTCGATTAATACTTCTACATCTGGTTTTGGTCATCATTTCACGAGATGGATCATGGGTTGTGTTTCTAGTGCGACCATAGTTGTACTGGTGAATGGGGAAGAAACTCCTTTCTTCCAAAATGAGAGAGGTATGAGGCAGTGTTGCCCACTCTCTCCTCTTTTATTTATCTTGTCCATGGAAAGACTGAGCATTCTTCTCAAAAATAGTCAACAAGCAGGGAAACTTACAGGCATTAAGGTTTCAAGACTAGTCAAGATTTTGCATATTTTCTTTGTGGATGACATTCTTATTGCGACCATAACTGATTCACAAGAATGGATGGAGATTGACTCAATTATTAAATTCTTTTGTCGTGCATCGGGGCTCCAGATCAATGCGACAAAGTCTACCATACACTACTCGGGGCTTACTGAGGTGGACATAGACTTGTACAAGAACATCTTCTCATACAACTTTCTTGAGATCTCGATTGGTCTGAGATATATTGGATATTTTCTCAAACCAGACTATTATAAAGTGGTTGATTGGAGTTGGATACTCATAAAATTTGAGAAAAGGATCGCGCATTGATGCAATAGGTGGCTATCACTTGGAGGGAGATTTGTTCTTATTATATTAGTTTTGGAGAGCCAGGCAGTATATTGGATGGTGTTGGCTGCTATCCCTGGTAGTGTTTTAAAAAGGATTCGACAACTGATATTTTCTTTTCTCTGGATGAGTGGTAGTGTAAATAAGCATATACATCTTTGTCGTTGGGATTCCATTGCAAAACCCAAATCAGTGGGTGGTTGGGGGCTATGAAACATTTTCCTTTTTAATAAAGTATTGGTGTCCAAATCACTCTGGTGTGTGTTGTCATAAGATGGGATTTGGCATCGGGTTATTGTAGGTAAATATATCACACATCTTACAATCCCGAGTTGGCTCAGACATACTCCTACAAGCCTGAAAAATGCTTCTCCGATATGGAGATCACTACTGAAATATATTCATATCATTCAACATTGGTTATGTTGGAAACCAAGATTGAGCCATGTTATTCATATTGGTCAGGATGCAATTCTGGGATTGGGGAAATCTGGTATTTTATCTTTGGGGCTCTTGAACAAATTACATGATAAGCATGTTTTTTATCTCTTCCAAGCCAAGGGTCTTACAAACCACGAGACTTACATTTCTAGATGGAAAAATTGTTCAGACTTGGATCTTTCGGGTGACTTGGCTATTGAATGGTAGTGTTATTGTAAGGCTCTAATAGGAGCGGGGATACATCTAGGGGAACAGGAGGATACTTTGCTCTGGATTGGAGGCGATCGATATGGCAACATAACAGTGAAAAATTTATATAATGCTTTAGCTTCTACCATTTGGATCCAGAGGTGTACAGGATGGAGGAAACAATTCTGGCATTGGAGTCTTCCCTTGAAAATCAAACTATTTATTTGGCTAGCTATAGATGACAAGATATTGACCTGGGACATTCTACTTCGTCGAGGCTGGGAGGGACCTAATATTTGTTTTCTGTGTCATTTGAACTTTGAATCTATTACACATCTTTTTTTAGACTGTACATTTACAAAACAAGTTTGGCACAGACTCACATTTTTCCTTAAGCTACGATCTATCTGGTTGGGATCCTCACTGCAAACTAGTTTGGAGGACTGGACAAAGGAGGGGCCGTCATATCCTCAGCTTCCGTCCTTGGTTTGCTGGTACATTTGGTTGGTGCACAACAGAGCTATCTTTGATCAGACTCCTCCTTCTATTAATATTGTATGCTATAGGACTTTGGGTGGTCCGGAGGTATCTAGATCAAGGAAGGAACCATCTCCGCACTTTTTACAGCCTACTTACCAACAATGATGGAACACTGCATGGTTTGATGGAGCCTCAAAAAACACTGGTATACTATGTGAAGCTGGAGGTTTGATCAAGCTGTCGGATTATACCAAATTTGCATGGACCTACAACTGTGGTGAGGGTACTAATACCAAAAAGAAACTTCTTGGCGTTTGGGCTACTCTTTTGTTGGCTTCCAGAATTAATATTATGGATGCTCAAGTACTGGGAGACTCTAAGATTATTATAGACTAGCTAAACAACAAAGGAAAGTTACAAGTCATTGCACTGGAATGCTGGAAAGACAGAATCACCGATCTCATTAAGGGCTTTACTCAGATCAACTTCACTCATATTTTCAGAGAATTAAATGAGGAGGCTGATATACTTTCCAAAAGTGCTCTTCAAAAGTAGGCGGGGATTTTGAAATATTTTCAATGGATAGACGGTCAGGTGGGACCGCCTCAGTATATATTTTTATATTAATGATCTTGAGAGACATAGTACATGACTATTTTTGGCATTTTGGCTTTTTGTATATGTGTTGATAGACTCTATATTGACTGTTAGTTGGAGACTTGATGTGGAGGATAGACATATGAGTTGTCTATCATAATTGTGGCCAAATTATCATATAATTGGGGCTGGAGCAACTACATATTATTTTGTCAATTTTAGCTCCTATATCACCAATAAACATGATTGACCTTATCTAGATTTAAACCTATAACTTTCAAGAAGGTAACACATACTCTTAACCATTAAACTCACTCAAATTATATTTTTATTGTATAATTAATTAATCATTAATATATTATATTACATTACCTTTAAATACTTATATTAACATAAAAATCATAATATAACGAAATTTATAAACTATCATATTTATTCTTAACCCATGATGACATCTTTAATAGCGACACATTAATTTTCTAAGAGTGGAATGGTTGGGCAATTCGAGGTGGTCAAATGTCCTTTTCTTAATTAATGTAATTCGGTATAATAAAGTAACCGCATTAGAAATCGATTCTCGGACTTCTGAATAATTTATGAGAAAAGATAGAAGTAATGTAAGTAGGAAGCAAAATGTGAATTATTGCAATGCTTAAACATATAAAAATGGCAAAGAAAGTCACGAGAAATTCTAGAGCTTTCAATTCCATTCGAGGGCCGTTTTCATCATAACAACTGTCAAACCAATTATTAATTTTTTTTGTTAATTCATAGAGGATAGAGAGTCAAAATTAGTATTTTATTTTAAAAAAACTATTAATTTTTTTAATAACGCGTAGATGAGAGAATCAAAATTAATAATTAAATATTTTTATGATTTTTTTTTATATTTAATATTAATCAAAATAAAAAAAATATGTTAAAATCATTTACCTTAGATAGTAGTTGCATTCTAAAGACTTGTCACCTTAAAGTCAATCCTTAGCCTTCAAAATTGGTCTCAACGTCCAATGGAAATCACTCATTAATATGATATTATTCGATTATCATCTACCATATTACAAAGTCAATACAATATTTTCATAAATTATTGATAATTTTATTGAGTCCACCCAAGCCCATTGCCATTCCATCATACTTTCCTAATGAAACTACTTAAGTCAATGTTTATGGTGTAGTGTACTCTTCAGATTATGAGTTGTATCTTTAGTCAATGTTTATGGTGTTGTGTACTCTTCAAATTATGAGTTGTATCTTTGACATTAAGAGAAGTGAGGTGTATTTTATATTTATAGTCAAAGAGATGTATGTTTATTAGTATAATGTTAAAAAATTAAAATAAAACTAAAATGATGTTCAATTTTTAATATGAAAAAAAGAAAGAATGGACTTAAAAAAAGAATTATATAAATCCATTTTAATCTCAATTTTTTAAAGTAAAATTATGGTGATTCATTTACATTATCTATAGGGGTAGTTTTACCCAATGATTGATTTTGTATAGTGAGAGGTTTGGACATGGACTTTTTAAAATCCTTCTTGATGTTTAATAAATCCAAGGTTAATAGGGGTGGCAGGAGTAAGGGTTCCTCACTAATCCTAGAGGAAAAATATAATTGTCTTATGCTTGGTGATTGAGAACATCATCCAATAACCAGGAAAAATATTATTCATTACTCTAGGGAATAAGGTTAGTGGTGGAAGTGCAAATTCAAACTCTAACAGTAGTGGGGGATTCTAGTACAACTATCAAGTTGATGCACAAAAAATTTAGTCTAGTTGATTATAGACTTGTATCTATCTTGGTTCGAGCTCAATATGAGGCAGATAGAACTCAAACCATCTCCTTTTATCAGGTCTTAAGGATCCTTAATCGCTAAGCCGACTCATTAGCCAACAGGGAAACAAAATTTAAAATAGGGGAGATTTGGGTTAATGGTCAATTAACCATCCACCAAAAGATTTTATGTTGTGGTACTACTCATTCATTCCTTTCCACTCAACAGGTCCTCACTCTCCATTTTGCATGAAACCTGATACGGGAAAAAGGGTTTTTCAATAGTGTAGTCGAAGTGGTTGTTCGATTGTCTTCCTGATTAGCCTAGGAAGAAAAAGAGTATATCCCGAGGAACCAACCTGTTGGGAACTTTTCTTTTTGAAATGAGATTCTGAATGGGATAGAGGATCTCTTAGCTCCTTCTAGAGATATTGGGGTGTGTGATATGTGCTCTAAGAGCGGGGTAGGCCTAACCTACTTGATGCAACTTCCTTATAAGGGGGGTGCATTAGGGGGAATCTAGCTACTTGGGATGGATGGNCCGGTAGATCTAGTTGGGTAGGCGAGAGCTCCCATATTCCTTTTATAACTTCATCATGGCTATATTTAGCTAGCATATATAGTTGGTCAACCCAAGGGATCCGTACCTTAATATGCCCCTTTGAATTTAATGACAAGTACCACAAACGTATTATGCCACATGCCCCTCGCATGCCATCCCCTCCACCAAGTTAATGCAATAAACTTGATGAGACCCAAGGCTTTGTCGCACATGTTTGAGCTTGTGGGGATGATGGGTAATGAAGGAAAATATTTAATACAACCGAGACAAGGTGGGGTAATGGACAATTTGACCTCTGCATGATGGGAGGAATGCAAGCAACTCCACTCATTTGAACTACATTTAAAATACTCTTTGAATCTCAGGTTGGTGGTCAATTATGTTTTCACCTTGTATGTTCTTTCTTTGTTGAGTTTGGATAGTGCACAAGAGGTGGTTGTTAGCACAATTGTTATCATTGATCTTGGTTGGTTTATAATTAAATTTGAATATTTCAGGATGGGAGTTTTGGGTATTTATATCATGAGTTCAAAACCCCATTCTCTACTCTTTGGCTATGGGAAATTTTGTTTAATTAATTTCCACCCGAAACTATTCTTAGTACTAAGGTTGGTAGTTGGAATTGATTTCACTATGTTCACCTTTTGTTTGTCTTGGCCTATAATCAATCCTTGGTTGTTAGAATAACATCTAATTTGTGTTTATGTCGGTGTGGATTTGTCTTTGAATATTTAGGAAAAGTTGTATTGGGCACTAAAGCAGGGAGTACAAAGTTGCATACTCCTCTATCTAGCTGTGGACGTTGTTATTCAGAGTCTCACATGTATGAGTATTAGGGAAATTTCCTTCAGTTATGTGTTGGCCCTCATCAATTGTATTTTGAATCCATATTGTGGAGTTGGTGGTCAATTATGTTTTCACTTTGTATGTTCTTTCTTTGTTGAGTTTGGATAGTGCATAGGAGGTGGTTGTTAGCACAATTGTTATCACTGGTCTTGGTCGGTTTAGAATTGAATTTGAATATTCCAGGATGGGAGTTTTGGGTATTTATATCATGAGTTCAAAACCCCATTCTCTACTCGTTGGCTGTGGGCAATTTTGTTTAATTGGTTTCCACCCGAAACTATTCTTAGTACTAAGGTTGGTAGTTGGCATTGATTTCACTATGTTCACTTTTTGTTTGTCTTGGCCTATAATCAATCCTTGGTTGTTAGAATAACATCCAATTTGTGTTTTTGTGGGTGTGGATTTGTCTTTGAATATTTAGGAAAAGTTGTATTGGGCACTCAAGCAGGGAGTACAAAGTTTCATACTCCTCTATATGGTTGTGGATGTTGCTATTCAAAGTCTCACATGTATGAGTATTGGGGAAATTTCCTTCAATTATGTGTTAACCCTCATCAATTGTATTTTGAATCCATATCGTGTGCTTGTTGCATGGTCAAGATTCAATTGTCTCTTTTTCTAACAAAAGGTAGACTATACATAATGGATCACCGCAATTTACAAGAGCTTGAGAGGATTCTAAGGACACGTGAAGAAATGGTCCAAGGCAATAGAGCATCTATTTTCTCTCTTATATCTAAGTTTCATGGATATGAGCAGTAATGTATCTCACAAATTGCAGAGGTTATGAGCACCTTGGTTCAAGTTAAGCAACAATGGGTCATTCTAGAGGTAGAGTGCAATTTCTTGAAAAAAACAGTGGAGAATTTGAACAAAGATGTGCAACCTGTGGATTCTAATCAACAATTCTTTGGTCAAGGGGAACACAATGATGTGAATACTGTGATCCAGTGAATAGAAGATATGGTAATTGGAGAACAAGAGTCAATTTACACTACCATAGGCCACAAGTCATCATACCTTCCATTAGCTTATGTTTTTTAAAGTTACCAGGTTCTTAAGTATCTTTTATAGATTATACTGTAGTAGAAAAAACTGAAAATTTTTGCCAATGAATATATGTAAACTTTGTATATTGTTTTGGATTTATGCAAACAACTTGAACTTTGAAGACATTATAAATATATTTAAAGAGCGTTGTTAGCTACACTTAACCATTTTTTATAATGCAAATTACCCAATTTTTATTAAAAAAAAAACGCAAAAACAAATCCAAAGCTAAAATAGATAAGTACACACTCTGTTGCATTTGTGATAATCCTTTCTAATTCAATTCTTGTCTTCCTGTCAATTCTTCTTAAAATGTGTTTCTACGCTCATACTTAAACTTGTTATAAATGCTGATTTTACTTTAAAAACAAAATAACTAACCAACAAAATGTACCTTTTTTTTTTAGCCAAATCGAATTCCGAGGGGTGTAAAAAAAACCATGGAAACCCAAAATCTCAACAATTGAATTCACTCTTCTCACAATTAAAATAAAATTGAATTGAAGAAAACCCTAACAAAATAACAACAAAAAATTAAGAAAAAATACTATGAAAAGGCCATCTTTAAACCATGCTAGCCATATTTACAATGTGGAAAACATTTAAAAATTTACCTTGTGGTCATGTCTGCTTCCATGTAAACAAAAAGTTTATATGAGACATGCATGTGTTCACTAAAGCAATGACATTACACGAACATTCTTTCATGATTTGGTAGTATGTGCATTGCATTTCCAAAGTAACTCTCTAAATACAAATCGACCAAACATTCTTAATCACACCAAAGGCTTTAACCTACATGCACCTAGAGGATTCCCCTAGGCCCCACAAGACTCTGCCAACTCTTCACCAATCAAGAACGACGTGTCTCCTATAGAATGAACTGACACTTCACCAAGAATGATGTGTCTACTACAGTTGAAGTGATTCGATTCGATTTGGTTGCCCCGAGGTGTTTTCCAGTGGTGAAAAACAATTTTAATACCAAGTTGGGCTTCTGACAATGGAGTGCTTACACAGTCAATGTCTCCTTGCAAAAGGAGGTGTTTAAATTTCTCTTTACTTATTAAATTATTATATACAAACATATTTAGGTACTTATTTAATTATATAATTTCCTTAAATTATAAGATTTGAAAGATTATATTTAAGTACTTATTTAATTATATAATTTCCTTAAATTATAAGATTTGAAAGATTATATTTAGGTACTTATTTAATTATATAATTTCCTTAAATTATAAAATAGTGATTTGAAAGAAAGATATAATTTATAGTTTAAGATAATTTAATTTAATATTAATCAATATGTATAAGTGATTAAATTTGGTTTATGGAAATTAGAAAAGGATACATACACACCCAAAAATATCTATAATAATTTAGAAAAAAAATAAAATATATTAGATTTTGATTAGAAATAGGTGGATTTTTTTTTAAAAAAGGTATAAGATTTGGTGGTGTAAACATAACCTAAACTTGAATAGGAGAGAACTATTTGATATGTCAAACTTAAGTGGTGAATTTTTTCAATGGAGTATTTTTTACCTTTTTCTTAAAGTATATTTGTCAATTGATTATTTAAAAAAAAAACATATATTTTATATAAGATATGTTTAATTTAGTAATATTCATTAAAATTTATTATTTTTAATAAAAAATTATATATATTTTTATTGAATATTTGTCTATATATTTATTAATATTATTTTTAAACTAAAATATTCACTTATATTTAGGTATATATTTGAATTCTAAAAAAATATCCTAAACCTAATACATTGTAATATTTAAAAGCATCCTTCATTGGATGGGGTGTTAGGGATGCGAGTCACTCTGAATGATGGACCAAGAGACCACACGACCTAGCCAATGACAAGACACTAGGTAGTGCTTAGGGATGGCAAGCTAAGCCATGCAAATTCGTTGGTTGAATAGGATAAGGGGGAATGTGTGTGTTTTAATGTCAATTAAGGCATGCACTTCCATCTATGCTCACCTGCACTTTCGTTCCATCATGAATATGACCAACTTCAAGCTTCATAACCTAAATGAGTGGGATGCTCAGGCCATTTCACAACACTATAACTCTCATTGGAATTCTCGTCTGACCAACATAATTTTTAATAGTGGGTTAGTTGCGACTTTACAGTTTCTTAGCATGATAAAAAAAGGAGGTCAAGGCTTCCCACTACAGAGACTTGGTTCTAAATCTCTGCATGACTCTCAATCTACTACGGGCTTTCCTCATCTTTCAGTTTGAACCTATCACTATGTTCGTCACTATGATGCCTAGTTGTGGTTACAATATGGGATATCATCAGGGTTGAATGAACCTCCCAGACCCCTCTACCTCTCGTAATATCAATCCATAACCCACTAGCCCGTGGGTGCAACAAAATACTCAGAATCCTACAAATGAATATCGGGATAAAATCCCCCATCACATTCAGGAGGAGATAACTAATGTGGAGGAAGTTGTCCGCCATGAGGGAGACACCATCCATGAATAGGGTATAGTCATTGAAATCGACAACTAAGTATCGAACCTAGGCATCTCCAAAGTGGAGGACACTGAGTAATGGAGAACTGTGGATCTTTACTGGCACATAAAGTCATTTGTGGTTAAGATTCTACTGGATAGCGAGGATGAATGTGAGGAAATCCTCATGCAATTGGCCAAGGTGTGGTAACAACTCCAAGATACCAGAGCTAGTCTTGATGCTCAAGCCCAACAAAACTAAGTCTAGCCTGATGGTGACCCCAGGCCTCAGCGCCAGGAACACCCAACGAGGGCATATGGCCTTTATCCTAAATAATTTCCAGTATGTTTAGAATTTTGAGTACCTTAACTAGTTTTTACAATAGCTATTGGATGATCGTATAATGATAATTAGATTTCCAGACTAGTCTTATAGCTCTATAAGTTTGTCTTTAATCCAGAATTTAGCTCAAACTCTATGGACATATAACGTATTTCATTGTTGTTGGTTTGGTTTCCCTAGTGCAGGAAAACAATTCAATGGATTTTGTATAAACTTTCTATACTCTGATAAATAGAAATAGACTTGTTTGCTGACCAAAAATGTATATTTAAAAGCATCCCATATAAATTTGTATAGTAATAAATTCACACATTATTACCTAAGAGCCACATATGATTAAAGGAAAACTCAAATGGAAGGGAAAAGATAAACATCATTGAGCATACCTAGAAATACTCTTTCTCGTTTCACTGTAAAGGTGTACTCTTTCTCTTTTCATTGTAAAGGTGTATATGTAAAGCTTATAAGGTATATGATGGTTTTGTATTAGCATGTTAACTTTATTGATAAAAAAATTTCGAGGTTACAAAGTTCATGGAAAACTCCGAATTACTTCCTCTCATTTCGAAGATAGTACCGAAGGTTGATCAACAAGAAGGATTGAAACCATTACAATAATATATTGATGAAGAGCTCAACATTTCACTTATAAGATTTGAATTTGACCAAGGAGAATAACAATAATTCCTCCTAACCACTCAAACTAAACCCAATTAACACCACATAACAACTTATTTACACTGCACATGAAAAACCACCACATAACAACTTACAATATATAATTTTACAATAATTTTACGATAAATAAAAAACAACTTCACCCATATTTCTAACTATATTTATCTTCAATACCATTAACATAAACCATTACACACCCATCACATGAAACTCTCATATCTCACTCAAGCTATCTCCATCTACTCTTATAAGAGTATACATTCACGCTCATACCTAACTTTTGGATAGAAAGGAATCTACATGTATTGCCAAAATTGAGGGCAAGCAAAGGCATTGTACCTTTCTTTATTCTTAAAATTGACCTATGTACCCATTTCGTATTGGGTGCACATCGATCTATGGTGTTTCTTTCATCTTATATACAAGGCAATAGTGATTATCCATATTTGGGAGGTTTTGAATAAGCAATTTTGTTATTAAAAAAAAAAGTTCTCATCTCAATCCAAAAAAGCTAAGAAATGAAGTCTATAAAGGTAATAGTGCTTATCCATGTTAGCTATATTTGAAAGAGGTTTTGAATGATTGAAATTTTTAGTAGAAAATATGAACTTGTAAAAAAAATTTAATGAAATGTATTTTTTTCAAAAATAATTAAATTGTTTAATTTTTTTATAATGTATTATTAAAAAAAATTAGATAAATAACAAGAGTTTTTTTTCAAATTTTAAAAAATAATATTAAAAAAAAAATTAAATTAAAATTTAAAGAAACAATTATTTTATTATAATATTCTTAATTTATATTAAGAAATTTTAATATAAAAAATTATATCTATTAGAATTTCTAATTATTAGGTATTACCTTTCATGAAAGTGAAATTCAATTAAATATTAATCTTATTTATGTTAAAAGGTTTTATCTTCTTTTTTTTGTTTTGAACCTTATCATAATTGTAAGAGGACATTTTATCATCATCTAAGGTATGTGGTTTTTTAGTACCAATCCCTAGATCTGTGTTTTTAGCATTGGCCTTTGAACTATTAAGTTCAATAGGTAAGTATTAATCTTAATATTTATGAGAGAGTTCTTCCTTAATACTTAGTTAAAGCCATAAGACAAGTAAAGGGTCAATGTTACATGATTTTGAGACAATGTAGGGTAATTATAGGTCCTAATTTTATTTTATTTAATTTTTTAAAATTTCTTTTTATATGTCCAATCTAGCTATCCAACTTAATTACGAACTAGTCTTATCTTATTGATAGATTTCCATTTTGATATGACATATAGTTTCCCAATAAAACAAAGTCATTTATCAAAAAGTCAACAAAATTTGTACTTAAACACTAATTATTAATTTTACCCTCTTCATTGATTGAAATATTAAATACTTTAATAATTTTACCTTCCTCATTGATTGAAATATTAAATATTTTTATAATTATAAAAATTATTATAATCAATTAATAATAATTAATTTGGAAAAAAAAAATAAAGTTTAATTTTTTTTTATACGACATTAATATAACTTTGAAATTCATAACTCTCACGATAAAAAAAAACATATTCATATAATATATGTGTGAAATTAACATATCACCATAAAAACCTTTTACATGTGGAAAGATTGCCACATAACTACTTAGACCATACAACTTCGCAATAAAATAAATATAACTTTACCTTTACGTGAGAAGATTGTTATCCTTGACCAATAAATATAGTCTTAGAGTTTCACCTAATGGTAAATGGATAAATAATTAAATAGACGCCAATTTTGGAAATGTTTAGTAAACAGAAAAACCTTTTAAAAAAAAGGTTAAGATTAACCTAAATTGCAATATTGAGTATGTGCACTTTGGTCATCCTGAAATATTAAATTAAATCCGTTAATGGACATTAATATTAAATTAAGTAGTGAGTACATCCTGTCATAGTATTAAACAAGAGCAGCTCACCACCACATGTGGTCTATAATTAATTGACCCTACAGACATTACCATTCCCCTCCTCTCATCTCAGGGAAAAAAAGCTTCAACGCTATAATTAGGGGTATGTTTGTAGGGTACCTAGGAATGTGTGAAACCCATTACTACTTGCTTTTAGTATTTTAAGATCATCCAACACAAATATAATGCATTCCATAGACTGTGAAAAGGTCACACCATGATACTGTTGCTACCCTGTTGACCTGCTTTCTCCTCAACATCTCTGAAATCTAGTCCAGGCCAAGCAGAAGCTGCCATCTATTTCTCCACCAAGAATTCTACATTATCTGCTCTTGTCCACCTACTTCATCTTCAAAAACATGCCCAAAATCATTGCATTTCTTTGCCATGATAAGCAGGGGAAAGCAGGATATCCAAAGTGGGTATAGAGTGTAGGACGGAGTGCAGAATCCAGGCAACTGTGCTGGAGAATTCGAGGGAGGGAGAAGAGACATGGATGCCAAATGTGGGACCAAACTCATCTCGTGCACAAGCAGTAGGGACCCATTACAGGGCATTGGCCTGGTAGCAATCAAGAGTACAGAAAGTTGTTGGGAAATGAGCTTGTAGCCTTCTGCCATATACTGAAGTTCCCCCACCGCCCCCCATGTGTGAGTTTGTAGCCCTTGTCTGATCTTTTATTCTCGAACACACAGCTTTTAAGGCCTGTCTAGGCCAGGATTTAAGGCATGAACGCTTGACGTTGTACAATAGGAGAATGAATTTTGGGTGATCTAGAAGATAACAGAGAAATCAGTGGGAGAGTTCATTTGGGTATCCAAGGAAATGGGAAACACCATTAAGTGCTGCATTGCCTGCATGCTTCCATGTGGGGCTCTTGATGTTGTGAGAGTACTGCATGCAAATGGGCGTGTGGAGGAGTATAGCAGGACAGTCAGGGCGGGGGAAGTTATGAAGGCCAATCCCAAGCATGTTTTGGGGCTGCCCAGTTGCCAAGGATTGGTTCAGAAGACTGTTGTCTTGCCTCCTGATTCAGAGCTCCAAAGAGGGAAGATTTACTTCCTTATTCCTGTTTACACCCTGCAAAAGCACAAGGGTTGCAGGCCTGATTCCAATGGCAATAAGCCCAAGTCCCCTTCTCTGCTGAGCCCATCTGTCAAAAGGACTCAAGATAAGAGATTGCAGAGGGAAGCATCCCCATCTCCATCCACATCCCCATCCCCATCCCAATCCCTCACCCCCATTCAAAACGCCAATGTGAATCAATCTGAGCCCCTGCAGCAGAGGCCCATTGGCATCAATCAGAGTGGCACTGCGACAAAGTTGGTAATCTCAGAGCAGTGTTCAGCAGAGGTATTGTGTGAGAAATCCAGGGCCCATCAGGATGGTAGGCAGCGCCGTATGCCAAGAAGGAGGCCTGAGAGCCGCAGGATTAGCCGAATCGACGTGTGGCGGCCTACACTGGAGAGCATATCAGAGTCTGAAAGCATAACTGTTTCATCTATACAGAATTAAAGGCCTCATCGGCTGTTGCAGATCTCCCAAGTGGATGCCTAATAAACTTGGAAGTGGATGCCTAATAAACTTGGAGTTACATTTGAGCCTTGAGCATCCTTGGCTCAAAATCAAAGTATACAGGGGATGGAAAGGCACATGATCAGCATGATTATCCTTTGAAGAAAGCTGATTCAGATCAGACGAGTAATACCAAGTCCTCACCTGAAATTCAATCCAACAAAAGGTATGATAGGAGAGCAGTGATACACTTTCTCATTCAGATAACTGTTTGGAACCCATGAAAACTGCTTGAACAGGTCTGTAGATTGATG
>JASDQU010100216.1:233473-245750 GCA_032191745.1 Picea mariana | reverse complement strand
TCTGGTTCAAAAGACATGTTTTGGATAAATTTCTCAGCCTCTTCAAGATGTCCAGCATGGCCAAGAATGTCAATCATACAGGAATAGTGGTCCTTACTTGGTGTAATGCAATGATCTCGACTCATGGATTCAAAATAGTATCTACCCTCATCCACTAGCCCTGCAAGACTACATGTAGAGAGAACAAAAATGAATGTGACAAGGCTTGGCTTTATGCTTGACTTTAGCATTTCTTCAAAGAGACAAAGAGCCTCCATGCCACAACCATGTTGGGCATAACCTGGAATCATGGCATTGCAAGTCACTGAATCTTGTTTAGGCATTTTGTTAAACATGTGGCATGCATCCTCTATGCTTCCACATTTGGCATACAATGTAACTAGAGCGTTGCCAACATAGATGTATGATGCAAACTCAGTTCTGATGAATACAAAATGGATTTGCTTCCCCTGGTCACAGGCTGCAAGGCCACCACATGCACTTAGCACATAGACAAAACTACATTCACATGGCTTCATGCCTCCATGCAGCATTTGAGAAAACAACTTCAGAGCTTCGTCACAGTAATCATTCTAAGAATCAACTGACCCTAGTAATTTTTTATTAACTGTAGAAATAAAATACTCAGCATTCGTGAGTAAAAATAGAATATTACATATGGTATCAACATGATTATAGGATTTTGGCACTCCATCTTAGGTACTTTCATAGGATTGTATCATGTATGACACAAATTTTCTTGTTTGAAACTTCAATGGGTTCTTTCCTCACTCCTTGTTGAGAAGCTGACTAAAGACAAAAACTATCTATATAGTAAGTCACACTTGTATTATTGTCATACTTATTGACGATATGATTGATTCCATATCATAAATTGTGTTAAGATTATGAATTTAACTATTAAATTGATTTATTGTTCTCTTCAACCATTTCCATCCACGCTCAAACCCACGGCCCATTGAGGGTGTCCTCATTAGGTTCCACATGGGTGCCTAGGATGATACTTTCACCCATATAAGGGGTAGGAGTAGTTGAGGCATTAGTCTTTATTGTAGCTAAGAGTAGGAGGAAGATTCAGGTGGGTTGAGAGGTATTCCACAGTGTCAGAAAGACTATCCAAAATGACTGATTATTCAAACTACTAACCTCCTAGGATGATCAATGTTGCTTTGGATTCCTCCTCCCAGTCTCAAATAGGCAGGTGGTGCTTTTGGCGAGCCAAATTATCCAATATGTTGGCTTGTTTAATGGCCTTCTTCCATTTATCCCACTCTTGTGCCAAATTGTTGGTCATTTCCTTGAGCTCCTCAATTTCTCATACACAATGGCAAAGACCATATCTCAAGTCTCTCCTCACACAGGAAACAACAATAGAATTCACGAGCCATGTTGTCCCTACTATTCTTTCTGGTTATCTGCCTCATGTGATCCCAAAGACATTGTATATGCATTGAGGGGGGTCAAAGACCATGATGGGCAATGACCTCTTCTCATTGTCCAAACAATTTAGACCAAAAACCAAATGCAAACAATGAAATTCGTGAGCCATGTTGCCTTTACTATGATTTCTGGTTATCTGCCTCACGTGGTTCCAAAGACATTGTATATGCAGTGAGGGTGATCAAAGACTATGATTGGCAGTAGCCTCTTCTCGTTGTCCAAAAAATTTAGACCAAAAACCAAATGTAGAGGAATGCTCTTACTGTTATTGATTTTGACCTTTATATTGGGTGCCTTCACTAATTTGCAAGCTATACAGGACAGGAGTTAACTATTAATTCCATGGCTAAATGTTGGATTTGCATGTAGGATGATCTTTTAGAGATTGATTTTTCTTTGAGGTTTCAATGTATGGCCAAGAGAGGGGGGTGCAATCAAATGAGAGTATTTAATACTCCCTCTCCAACACATGCACATGGGACACGACATGCATAGGGAGGATCCTTTCCTTATCAACTTTTGGAGGTGACAAAACCATGTTTATGGGACAATTATCACATGATTGGGTGAGGGGATGCTCTTGTCCCCTTTGCCTCCCTCAAAGCACATTCTCCTTTGCTCAATGTTGTCCCCTTATTTTCCATTTTGTTTGCAATTGTGTTGAGGTCACATAGAACCTGGAAGTAGGTGAGGGAAAGAATCCTCTGGATGATTCATGTTAATCTTGAATCTGTTGGGGGGGTTCCATTCGGAAGGGATATGATGATGATTGATGAATCCCCAATGGTAGTTTCCTCTTGAATTCCATAATCTGTTAGTGTCATGACCATTTTGAGAGCAGCCCATGCCTCTGCTTCATTGTTAGAGGTGAATCTAGGACCCCATGTTAATTCTACAGCCTGATTTCCATCTGGATCAAGGAGGATCCCTAGTGAAACTACTGCTCCAAGGAGATCAAATCAACAATATTAAGGAGACATTTCCCTAGTTTTTTCTCTCTACAGATCAATGTATCAATTGCTAGGCTCAACACTCACTAATTGTTTTTTGCATTGTAGCAAAATGTCATTTTAGACTTGCATGATCTGGTCAAACAAGAAAATAAGGCCATAAATGAACTTTCTCCCAATGCATAGCATGAAACTCTCCAGAGAAAAGGGGGGTTGAGGGAAATGAGAGTCAAATAAAGATACCATCCTTTGCATGAATTTTCACAACACCTAGTTGTTGCAACAGTGTAGGGTAGAAACTATGGGTTAGTGGCCCTTGTAATTGTGTTCAATAGGCCCATGCGTGAGTGTATGAGTGTGGATGTGATTGTATATTAAGATAGGAGTGTATCATTTTTTCGTTATTTCTCTGTTAATTTACTAGGGCTAAACTTTAATCTTCTGCAAATGTTGTGTAGGGCATGGGAGAGGTTGTCTTCCCCATTTTCACTATACTCATGGTTAGCATAAGAGCAGTGAGCAATAAATTACCACGAGTGACATCAAAGACAAATTTATGCCCCTTTTGATCAACCAGCAGGCACTGACTATAACAAGTTGGTCAGTGCCCTTCCGAGCCATAGTTTCTATAACAACATTCATATCCCTACTTGTCTCTTCACCTGAATTATCTACCCACACCAGGGGGGTGGGAAAGATGCATTGATTTAAATCTTACAAGTCAACTTTTGTTATCATGTCATATTTGAAATCTCAATTGTGTTGGACATTACACGCTAACAAGTTAAAAATTACTCTGGAAAACTAAAAGATTATAGTCATGTTTGCTTAGCAATTGGATTGCCTTATGATCCTAAATGATCTATTTCTATGTCACTAGAAGTGAGAAGTAGGAAACCAAACAAAAACCGACAATGAAAATGAAAACAAAGGCCAGATGGTTTTGGATTATGATGCCCTCCACACTCTGCATACATATGTGCAAAATAGATAATCAAGTGGATCCAAATCTACTCAAGAATCAAATCCACAATATGTTATGTATTAATGTTAGAAATTAATGTTAGACTACATTAAATAGATGAATGTCGACACCCAAGCTCTATGAAATTTTGTGGTATATAGTGTCATCTTTGTAGTTTTAAAGGAATTATTATTGAATTTTACCATACATGGGCATCACAAACTACCATATATTTTTCCTGAAATTTATTTATTTTTTATTATGTAAAATTTCTGATTCAACTCACTCATTTTCCCCCTGTCTGAGTCAACTCTTACTCTTTTGCCTTGTTGGTTGTATCTTCATGTCAAATTTGCTGACTTTGATATTTTTCTTAGTAAGATGAGCTTTAGAGATGATCGATGCTGGCTGTGTTCATACATCTTCTGATGGACTTGTAATGTCTGCAGGATCTTGTGCCAAAGTGATGCGATTTGAAGAGAATACAATATGTAGCCACTGATTAGACCTGGTTAAAGAAATAAATTTTGTCTTATTGAATTCATGACATGTTCTAGGAATCATTAGAAGGTTTTTTGTTGATGCCTATTGAAAAAATGCTATATATTAAAGACCTAGGGATTTTTCTTATACTCCTTAGGAATCCGTACTCTGCATCACATTTGGCAGAAGAATAAGATAGAGCTAACAAGTTCTATATGGCGGGTTAATAATTGTTTTCCCACTGACCAGATATTATCATATTGTCTATTGGTTTCAAAGAAAGCTTCTCACTTCCTTTTCCTTTTGATCCTTTGTCCTCTGCATCTTACACTAAAATTGTTTTGTTATGTCATTTGATTGACTGTCTCTATCCTCCTCCTCACACTCATGGAACAATGGCTGCACTATTGCATTGCCCCAGTTTTTTATTGTAAAAAGATGAATTTTGAATAGTGTTTCTCTAGGAGAGGTTCTAAGAGACAGTTGTAGGATGGATATGTACTCATCAGAGTTTCTCTGACATCATCAAGTGCACCATTGTTCAAGCTGGGTTTGGGGAAAAACCTGAGTCTTCTCCTTTATGTCACACAACTGGAAAGTACATTTAATACTCTAGAGGTGTTGAGTCTGGTTCTGATCTAAAACTTTCCATGGTGCCTTCCCCTTCACTATACACACTACCCATTTACCAAGAAGCACTGCTCCTTGTGATCTTCTGTCTAGAAGCCCCAACCCCCCTTGATAACTTGTTAATCTGCATATGTCGCATGCTACTAATGAGAGCCCTTTTCCCCCCCAAGCTTGCCCCAAAGAAAGCTTATGAGAATGCACTCCAACCATTTGTACATTTCTTGACAAGGGAGAAAGAATGATGGATATCAACGATCGTAACCTTTCTCGCAAGATGAAGATTGAGGTGGCTTTAAACTTCGAGCTTCTTTTCAAACTTGGCCATGATCCATCACTATTGATCCGCAGGAGAAATCTGCACACCAAAAGGGATTCCCAAATACCAGATGATCTCTACTAGCTTAATAAGTTTCCACTCCTTTGTTTAACCAAGGAGGTCGATATTCAAAAGTATTCCTCACCTCATTATTTCTTCATGATTTAGAGGTTTGTTTACATGCTTGTAGTGAACAACCTTCAATGGATGATTGAAAGCCCTGTTTTCAACATTGGATAGCACAACAAAAAGTATGGTGTTTTCCGGAGGTAGGGAGTACTATTCTTGAATAGGTTGTGAAATATTTCTTTGTTCAAAGAGTGAAATATTTTTTCTTTTCCCTTTTCCATTTCTGGACCATGCTTTTTGGACACATCATTGTAGTGAGGACAATGGACTGCCTTCTTTTGTGAGCATAAATTTTAAATTTTAGTTTTTGGCCCCATATGGCCTTTGTAAATTATTACAAATGGAGTCATTTTGATACAATGAGATACATCTCCTTATAAAGCATACATCAAGTAGTTATTCTATGTAATTGACCTATCTACTTCAATATGTAATGACAACTTATAGCTAGTACTTATTTATTATAGTCATTTAATAATAACATGGCTTCATTACATTTGAACTTCATTACATTTGAGCCAAGTATTGGAGTGCTAATACTCAAACACCCCCTTTAACATGATAAAAATTTTTTTAGGTATCACCCTCCTCTTCATCAAAGATCTGGGATTTTACAAGGATGATTGCAATGATAATACAAGAAGCTACTGTTTTATTTTTCAGTTGCTCATCTTTCCAGATCATATGATTTGTGCTGGTGCTTCATTGAACTATCGTATCCTCCATTTGAAGGCACAATTCGTATCCACCTAAGAAATCATCTTTCCATCTCATTATATCAAAGCAGGAATCCAACTAAGCAAACATCTTTCCATCTCGTCTAACTAAAGCAAGGTTCCACCTAAGAAAAATATTTTTCCATCTCTTTTTAATGAAATAGGGATGGATTCAACTTGACTAGTGGAGTAATCGACTCATATACCTTGTTAGAAATTTGAGTTGTTGATTAAAAAAGTTTCTTTTCAATGTTTGGAAGTAATCATGGCACTCATTCCAAACATTCCAAAATAATGGCACTCATTCCTTCTAAAGATAGAATATGCATTCCTAAGCATATGAATTGATCTAAACAGAAAAAATAAACATTATCACACGACAAAGTCATACCTAAGAGTATGGTCTGCTGCAAAGGATGAAAATCCATGCTCATAACTGGAGATCTATGATGTAAAGTTTGTTGAACAATATTGGGAATGTCATCTTTTGAATATAAGCCCTGTGGAAGATTTGGACCAGGATAGCTAACCTGCAAATCAGTTATAGTTAAAGCACCTAATCCTTAAACAATATTGCTTCTCTTACAAGCAACAACATTGATACTTGCATGGAGTATTTTACCTGTTAAACTTTTTCATTATTAACTAACCATAAAATTACATTAATTGATATTTGACACTGAAAATGAACTATATGGAGAAGGCAAACTCAAAATACCTCATCACCAAATTGCCCAATTGTCCTTGCTCATTTTAGAATGTGATCAGAATCAACTAATTGATAATTCCCTAAGGGAGCATTAGGAGGGGTCCTAGTGCACTTCAACAAAGAAACTACAACAACAAATCAAAAGGGGATTACTCAACCATATAAAAGCTAAAGATGCCAACATGTGAATGAAATCACTTCCTATATAAACCATAATCATAATTCCAGACAATGACTTCCTATATAATCCATATCAACAGAACTGCCATTTTAATTGTTGGTGTATAAGTGACCTGGATTTGTTGCAGCACCAAGTCCAATTGGCCCCGCAGAGACTGCAGGATGAGGTGCAGGAGTGGAGTTAGCCATCCATCCTACTAAGGCAGTAGAAACAAGTGTAGGTGTTGGTTGAAAGGGGGCCTGGAAATAACATTAAAATAACATATCAGACAAAACTCACCATGATTCAAATACACTCAAATCAACTACTCTTGGTATGGACAACTATCATCAATCTCATCAAGAAATCTTTAAAAATCCACCTGTAGCTCAACATACCCCATGAGCACCAAGTGGTGGGAAGCCTCCCCCTTTTGGAATAATTTCCATAAGAGGATTAGTTGCAGGAGATGGTGCACAAGCTCCATTCGGCTGTCCACAACTGTGATCAACAAACACTGTTTTTATGTCTGGGTTGGGCCTTGGATTTTTACAGAGTTGATGCTGCCAATTAAAACTGCCATAAATTTCAAACACCAATACCAGGAATATGAAATTAGTTATCTGCACCAATCAAATAATTTGGTAGACCTCATAGAAGTATAATCTGATATTGATATTGGTCATCAAAACTGACTACAACGACCACTACATGGCAGGCATAAAATACTCAAATTTGAACAGTTGTATAGCAAGCCAACTCAAAAGAAATTGAAAATAAACCTTTGGAAGTAATCATGGCACTCATTCCAAACATGAAACCCTATGAATATGGGAGTGCTCTATTATGATTTTTGTTGCAGGTAGCCTTTTGTTATCTGAATTCAAAAAGTAACTGTAAAAAGCTTGTGAGAACATTATTCAATGTACCCCGGACATCCTTAGAATTATTTCCTTATTATTCAAGAATGGTGGCAACATTGTCGACTTGCATGAAAGATGTAGCTTCAATGCTTCTACAGTTGCTAAAAGAGGAGTTCAATTTATTAATAAATAAAAAGGTACCTTTCTTTTCATTGTACGTTTTTGGCATGATTGACTGATACCATGTGCTACAATTATGAATCATGTGTCATAATTTTTTTTTTGAATGTTCATAATTACCTTGCCACAAAAGACCATCCTCTCTTTCTAGTGATCTACAGATTATTCTCCCCTTTGGTGATTTGTGTTTTTAAATATTTCTTGTATTATTAATTAATGGAATTAAGGGAAGCTATGTGGTTATGGCCTTTTGTTTCGATATTGTCAATGACTTTTTTGAAAACATTACATGGTACTTCCTATATTTTGGTCTTTTGTTATATTGAGATAAAGTTTGTTTCTTTGTTAGACATGCCATTGTCATCTTATGCTATTAAGTTTTAACTATTAAGTGTATATGTTAATCATATTTTTGTGCAGGATCAAATGAACATTGAAACCTTGTTTCTATTTTCGATTTCCAGTGAGTATCCTCCACTCATCAGCAGATTGGTGCATGCAAGAAATCAGTGAACAATAGGTAGTAAAGGCAGTTGCATGTATATATTTACCAAATTATCGGTGTAGCCCAAGGGACAATGAAAAATCAGTTTGATGGATAACATGCATTCATAGATGCAGGGCACACTGAATTCAACAGTTACACTTCATTTCTATTCTATTTTGGATAGCTTGCACATCCATTCGCATACCTAGGGTGCAGTTTTCAAGGAGGCAGAGTTCTATAAAATGAGAAAACTTAACTGTAACAGGATTGGATCCCCTGAGATTGAACCTCAGATTTACTTGTAATTGCAAAAGGTCCTGATAAATAATAAAAATTTGAACACTTGATCTGTAAACTCTCTCTTTTATTGTGTATTGAATTGTGTCATTAATGTCTGCAGTCTTCTCATTTTATGTAATTGAGTTAGTTTTATGAGATTTTGTGGATGTTTCTTTGTTGGTTTACTGAAGTTGTTTGCAAATATGAGTGGTTATTCCAAGAATCCAAACCCCAAGTGTTGGCAGGGCAAAGAAATTTCCCTTTGATTGGATTTGAACAACCAAGATAGGGCTATCTTTTCAGCGTTGATCACTAGGTTCGAGTCACATTTCTCTAGTGACATTCATTTTTTGCAGGATGACTCACTGCAGTTCTCCATTACCATGCAAACACAATCTCTTGTTGCTATTTGATTCCATGGCCCATGGCAGAAACTCATCTTCCAGATGCCTCCATAGAATTGCGAGTTTTTTACCTTTGTGTACTTCATCTACCCATTGACCCAATCCATAGGTCATAGGAAAAGCTAGGGATACCGCCTTAGTGTTAGCATGAACCAACCTGAAGCAAGAGAAATGAATGTCAAGGTGACAATGGGAATTGTGTCTAGAGTTGCACCGTTGTGGGCTCTTGTTTCTATTTGACATCATGGCCCATGGCAGGCACTAGTCTTTGGATCCCTCCATAGAATTGCTAGTTCTGCCTTTGTGTACTTCATTTGTCTGTTGACCCAATCCATAGGTCATAGGCAGAGATAGGCATACCCCCCTAGTGTTAGCATAAAGAAGGCACATGTTAGATCAATCCCTCAAGATTCATGATATCAATGGACAATAAAGGCACAGTACTTAAGATGGCCTTATCTTTTATTTCATGGAGAGAAGTATGCAAAAGGGGGTTGAATTCTAGTTTCCAATAGATTCTTTTGGTTTGGAGTTTAGAGCAGGTATGAATGCAAACTCATGACTGATGCTCATTCATGCAAGCATCCAACAAGTATGAGATCAAGATTAAAGGAGAAGTTGCACACCATTTCTTAACAGCAGATAAACATGTGGTGGTTTGAGAAGCTTGTTTTGTGCTGCTAGTTAAGTGCCACATCATGTGGGGTGCTCTTTCTAAAAAGGGTTCTAATTTTTACTTATCCAGCAGTCATTAAAACCACTAGTCTATGCATGAACCATACAGATCTGGCCATTTCAGTCCTAGTCTGCATGAAGTGGGATAAGGCATGTCACTATCACTGCCCAAGGGATGAGCCCACCCTTCCAGAATTATACCTTGTTTCTATTTTCGATTTCCAGTGATTATCCTCCACTCATGAGCATATTGGTGCATGAAAGAAATCAGTGAACAATAGGTAGTAAAGGCAGTTGCATGTTCATATTTACCAGATTATCAATGTATCCCAAGGGACAATGACAAATCAGTTTGATGGATAACATCCATTCACAGATGCAGGGAACACTAAATTTAGCAGTTACACTTCATTTCTATTCTATTTTGGATAGCTTGCACATCCATTCTCATACCTAGGGTGCATTTTTCAAGGAGCCAGAGTTCTATAAAATGAGAAAACTTAGTTGTAACAGGATTGGATCCCCTAAGATTGAATCTCAGATTTACTTGTAACTGCAAAAGGTCCTGATAAATAATAAAAAATTGAACACTTGATCTGTAAACTCTCTCTTTTATTGTGTATTGAATTGTGTCATTAATGTCTGCAGTCTTCTCATTTTATGTAATTGAGTCAGTTTTATGAGATTTTGTGGATGTTTCTTTGCTGKTTTACTGAAGTTGTTTGCAAATATGAGTGSTTATTCCAAGAATCCAAACCCCAAGTGTTGGTAGGGCAAAGAAATTTCCCTTTGATTGGATTTGAACAACCAATATAGGGCTATCTTTTTAGCATTGATCACTAGGTTTGAGTCACATTGCTCTAGTTACATTCATCCTTTGCAGAATGCCTCACTGTAGTTCTCCATTACCACACAAACACAAGCTCTTGTTGCTATTTGATTCCATGGCCCATGGCAGACACTCATCTTCCAAATGCCTCCATAGAATTGTGAGTTTTACCTTTGTGTACTTCATCTACCCATTGACCCAATCCATAGGTGATAGGCAGAGCTAGGGATACCCCCTTAGTGTTAGCATGAACCAACCCGAAGCAAGAGAAATGAATGTCAAGGTGGCAATGGGTGTTGTGTCTAGAGTTGCACCGCCGTGGGGTCTTGTTTCTATTTGACATCACGGCCCATGGTAGGCACTAGTMTTTGGATCCCTCAATAGAATTGCTAGTTCTGCCTTTGTGTACTTCATTTGTCCGTTGATCCAATCCATAGGTCATAGGAAGAGATAGGGATACCCCCTTAGTGTTAGGATGAACTAACTTGAAGCGAGAGGCATGAACATTGAGGTGACAATGGGTGTTGTGTCTAGAGMTAAGTCACCTRACACKAAGACATGGAGGACATGGGAATATGAGTATTCGATACGGACATGACGACCACTGAAATCAGGACATGGGGGACAAAATATTAAAAATCACTGAAATAGACAAAACATTAATAGTATATATTGATTAGTGATACATCATGAACTTTGAAAAAGATACATCATACAAATCAATCAAACTCTAAACATCATACTCATAGAACATACAAAATAGACATACTGATACATGATACAAATTATACAATGATGTGATACATGTAACATTAGAATTTAGAACCAATGTGAATGAACCATAAAATAGAACCATAAATACTAAATAGCAGTTTGTAGATTTCTCATTAACTTTAGTCTTTAAGTCATCAAAATAAAAATGTATTACATAGATGCTGAGGGAATTCCACTCCAAAATACAAGATAGTAGAATCTATATACAAAACAGGTAGCAATCTCATATCTCATAGATATTAGAGTCACTGTCAATGTCAATAGTCCTCCATGTCATAATCAGCATCACTACCATTGTCCTGTCCTCCATCCCCATCCTCCTCTATACCCAATCCAAGCTTTGCTACTCCATCTACTGGTGTGGAGGATGACTCATCAAGAGGCTCCTCATTGTCCTCATAAAAAGTGGTTGGCTCTAACACTGGTTCAAAATTCAAATGAACAACTAAAATCACAAAACAAAACCCTTTTTATCTCCCGTGGGATGCTTTACATAGGGCACGTGTCTGAAAATCATGACACATCCTCAGGAAGGTGTCCGACAGGTTTTGGTGATGTGTCCTGCACTCATGACATAGCTTGATCACATGTCTGACACGTACCATAGCGTGTCTTCACATGGACACCGCTAATATGGACACTTGGCCCCTTTTGCACGTGTCAAGTGACTTAGGTCTAGAGTTGCACCGATTCTCCACTGACTACTACAGTGCACGTTTGGATGTAAACAAAATTTGAGCACTTGCCAAAGACAAGGCTAAGTCCTTGAAATCAGTAGATCTTCTACAACAATTTTGAATAGTTATATCTGTTGAAGATCTTTTGGCTCATCTGGTGACTCCAATGAGCATTGAGTTGTTCTTCTTTTCTATTTTCAAAGTTTCTCACTGGTGACATCAAAGAGAAGAAGTACCTTTCAACACTCTTTTGGTGACTCCATAATAAAGGTATGATTTAATTTATGTATTGTTACTATTGGTAGTTGAAATGTTGAAAAACGATTTTTGAAAAGTTATTGGCTAGGAGTTACACCCCTTTAAATTTCATTACTATTCATGGATATCCAAATCTGTTTCCTGCTACCTCAAAATGGCTAGATTTTCTCCCAAGACTTGATGGAAATGGTGATTCTGCAAAACAACACCTTGAGGATTTCTATACCTTTGTAGAAAATTTTGAACTTCAACATGAGGATACGATGATGAAGATTTTTTTCAAAGACCTCGTGTGGGGATGTCAGAGAATCCTAGTACCATTGTGTCTTGAGGAAGTAGGCATTGATTCAATGC
>JASDQU010100216.1:211597-224193 GCA_032191745.1 Picea mariana | reverse complement strand
AATATAAGACGATTTTTCATTGCCCAATAAAAATCTTTAATTTCCTCCCTATTCAATTTTCATAGCTCATATTTTTATAGCAATTCACCCATAAAAGTGAACATGGTTAATGGCAACATCATAGTCAATAATGATAATGTCAAAAACCTACAGGTATGTGTTACAATTGTCAAATCCCTGGATTCTGTCAATCAAGTGGCCAATCATATTAAAAGCATCATTATCATGTACTGCTTATAAGATTGCTCTTGATTCCTTCACTATTGTTTGTTAAACATTTTCCAGCAATCCATATCTGTTAACAATAAATTTGTTATTATTATTTAATAAGTTGCTTAATCATGTTAAAAAGTTATTAAATAATAATAACAAATTTACAACTTATTAAATAATAATAAGTTGTGAAACCACTACTACGGATACACAAAGTTCTGGATACTCCATTTAATATTCCATTGTTGTGGATAGAATAAGTTTTTCTATTAAAAACTTATCTATATGGATACGTTTAAGCTACAGGTCTCTAAAGGTTAAAGTACTCGGTAAATGGTTGCTATATCCTTATCTATAATATGGTGCTTAATAGTTATAATAAAATCCCATATGTGTAATCACTAGTGTTAGCAACAGGATATGGAGTTAAGTATTCACAGTAATCAATCATTACGCTTATAACATAAGTAAGAGTGTATCAATGGAGATATTAGCTTAGTAATCACCTTTCTACGTATGAGTAACTGCATATTACTGATTCACTGTTTAACTAGTGTGACGGTATTGGCATAAGTAAGTTAAGCAGCTTTCTATACAATGAGCATGGTTACAGTGTTACTACAGGTCAGCTTAGCTCACTACAACCTTAACAAGAAGAGTAATCATCATGTTCATGCACAGAAAAAAGGTAATGTCTGTTTGGGAATCCTGAATGGTACTGCAATCGGTATTGTGGACACAAATGTTTTTGGAGGTAATGAAACACCATATTGTTTTTCACCTTTGATCACCAGATGTTGCAGTTCGTCGGCAATGGTTGCAGACAGTCGGCAATGGTCGCAGATGTGAGCAGAGTAGTCAGAAATGGTTGCAGTGCGTCGGCAGAGTGGTGAACAAGCGCGCGGGATAAAAATTAGGGAGATTAGTTCGAATTCGAAGGTAGGGTGGCCATGCATTAATGGCTCACCAAACTATCGCCACATAGGAATCGAGCGAACGGGGCAAACGAACGGGGCGAACGGGAACGCGCTACCTTTTGGGTTTTCCGAGTGGCCAGAGATTTGACGTTCACCATCGATCGGAATCCCAAGAGGTAGCGTCGTTAGCTTACTCCCTTTTTAATACCCATCCCTGAAAAGTCTTCAAACCGAACTGTCGGCCTCGCACTCTACCCACCACTGCTCGATCCTCCATATCGAGAGCCCTGGGGGATGTATATGTCTTATCCCAAAATCATATTTAAAGGAACCCCTCACGATTTTACCCCCTTGTTTCTCCTTTTCTCTGCTATCAATTTTGAACCTCCTACACACCCTGTCGTCTTTTTGACCTAGGGTTTCTGAGACATGTCCCAATCCTCTGTTATCAAACTGCTTCCCTATCTCTTCCGCCGAGTCGGCTAACTCCGGTAGAGACAAGAGCTGAATATCGCCATCGCCTTCACCTGAATCCTCTATCGATCCAAAGCCTCCATGACCCTAAGAAGAAGGGGCCGTGTGGTAATCCGAGCATCCCCTACCTTCTTCCTGGGAGAAAAACCTTTCCCATGACGGCAATGGCATCACTGAGCCCAGCTCAAAACCCTCAAAACCCCCTTTTCGCAGCTGNGAGTCTCCATATGGCGCAGAAAAATGGGGCTTTCTGAACGGTCTTCCCAATCCCCTTCCGAACGAAATCCCTTAGAGTTCTGCCAAGGGAGCGGGTCTGCCACTCCTTCCTCCGAACCCCAAATCAAGGCTATCTCCATAGGAAAAGCAACTGAACGGTCTGAATCTCAACTTCGAGCCTCGCCTGATCTCCATCTGACCCCAGCCTGACCCCCGAACCCACCCTTAGAAAGCTCGAGCTTGGATTTCCCGACACCCCCGCGACATGTGTGCTCCAAATTAGTTGATCTGCTGCCGGGTCTGCGGTGTAATCCAAAACCTCTTCCTCATCCATACTGACCGCTCAGCGTGAGGGAATACCGGTAGCGGTTGGCCTGCTGTCAATAGCAGCCGCACCACCATTGTCTCCTGCAGCAGAAGGCCGCAAGATCATCCCATCTGTAGGCTTCATCAAAAAACAATTGAGTTATTATTTACCGACATATCTACGTTAGGTTAAGGTTCAATAAAAATTTGGTAGGAGTAGTTGATGTGTGGAAGTGGAAGAACTTTACTCTGTGCAGTAGCTCCAATGAAGTCTGCCTACTGTAATCAGTGCTTCATTCATTAAAAAAATATAAAAAAAAACTCTGGCACGGTACAGACCCACGTTCGATTCCCGACTGGTGCATCTAGGTTTTATTTTTTCCGTTTTTTGTTTTAAGTTTTGAACTTTGCTGAAGGTTTATGTATATTGCTCAATGCTTCTGAAAGAATTCCACACCAACTCATTGTGTGTCCATAACCGAGTCTATTTCTGAGCGTACAATATTTCACGAACAAAGCAAGCCGCCCTTCAATAGCCAATCTCAAAATCCTTTATCTCATGTTTTTTAAATAAACATGGGTAAATTAGGTTTTAAAATTTNACAAACAAAGCAACCGCCCTTCAGTGGCCAATCTGAAAATCCTTCATCTCATATTTTTAGATACTCGCCTGTACAATTAGTATTTATAATTTCGATATTTCATTTGCAGATTTGTCGTTGTAGTATAGTGGTGAGTATTCCCGCCTGTCACGCGGGTGACCCGGGTTCGATCCCCGGCAACGGCGTTGATCTTTTGGCTCTTAATGGACGCGATCTGCTCATTTGTTGGCCGGCCGAAATTTCAACCTAATCGAGGTTATAGCGGAACAGTACGCGTCGGAAATCCAAAGTCATCCTAAGAGATCTTGATTTTTGTCCAAAATGGAGAATGCTTACATAACAATGTCCCCTATGAACGGCGAGCAATATCCAGCCTGCTGCAGAGTTTTAAAGGCTCTGCAGAGTGGATGCCCGTGCAATCACGCTCGTGCACTCCCATCAGCTATCCATGCTACCATATAACTCAGCATCCATGGTTCTATTCGCTCTTTTTCCGACTCAGGCCGATCTTCCGGTGGCTCACTCAACCAGACGGCGTAACACAAAACACTGTTAACACTTTGACAAGACGTGATGTCAATCGTGACACGTGATATTTACTCCCTCCCCGCCCATTTTCAAATTTGAAAAAACCTGCCCTGTTCACCTCACTCCGAACCCGCCCTCAAATCCCCTGTTTTAGTCATCGAAGCATGGTGATGGAAGCTGGAAAGCTTTTGGAGAGGAGTGGATAGTCATCGAAAATTTTTGAAAGCGGCCAGAAATTCTGTATCTTTTAATCGACTCTTTCGATGCCAGAAACCTGTGCATCATCTATTCCGTGGAGGTAACCGTTTTGCATCTTTCCTTTTGACTTTTTTTTAAAGATTTCTGACTCACTGCGAAATGTGGGAGAATCATATGCTTTTTTATAAGAGTTTGACATTTTCATATTTGGTTAACGGTAAACCTCCTTAAAACTTTATCAATACATTCATAGATAATAACAGCCCTCAATTTGAGATTTGCTTAAATATTAACTTCATCAATACATTCATAAATAGTAACAGCCCTCAATTTGAGATTTGCTTAAATATTGCTTCTGGAATTTCTGGAAATCCGTGTAGTTGTCTGTGTCTATGGAGAAACACGCCAATATCTCCAACAGACAGTGTTCCACGATTATATGGTTTCTTTATTGTAATGCGAGGTGTGTTCCACGATTATATGGTTTCTTGGCCTTCGGCAGCGATCTTGAATATTCACAAAACTTACATAAAAATAATATTTTTATTTATCAGATTTATTATTTTAAATATAATATTTCAATATATAATACATAAAACATATATAAAAATAATATTTTTATTTATTAGATTTATTATTTCAATATATAATAATAGTCTAGTATTCATTTTTCTATTTATTTAAAACTATTCTATTTTTAATGTTTTTTTATTGATGTAATAAAATTTATAAACAAGTATATTTTATTTATGACTTATTATTTTAATATATAATATTTCAATATATAATACACAAAACTTACATAAAAGTAATATTTTTATTTATTAGACTTATTATTTTAATATATAATAATAGTTTAGTATTCATTTTTCTAATATAAATATATTTAATAATAGTTTAGTATTCATTTTTCTAATATAAATATATTTATTTGAAACTATTCCATTTTTAATGTTTTTTTTTTCTCATTTATGTAATAAAATTTATAAATTTAAAAATAAAAAATGTTAATATTTATATATTTTTAATTGAATCAGAAATAAAAATATTTTATTATTTCAAAATTTATAAAATAATAAGATAATATTTACCAAAATAATGGGTGTAAATATCCATCTTTAATAGGAATGATATTCATTCATAGATTTTAATATTTCAGCATTTTAAACATGGATAAGAAAACAAAATTAATTCAATGATGATTAACATTCACTAAGATTGATATATGGAATTTAAAAAATGGTCTATGACACTTTAAGAAGATAAAGAATCGTTTGAAATGTTGTAGAATTTTATTTCAGTACCTGAAAATCATTAAGAGAAGCCTTAAAAGATCATCGTAATTTTGTTGATTTAAAACGTCATAAAGGTTGGGTTGATTGTTTGACAAATCTTTTGAAACTAAAATCTAATCTAGATAAATGACATAGAAATTTTGTAGAATTTTATTTCAGTACCTCAAAATCATTAAGAGAAGCCTTAAAAGATCATTGTAGTTTTGTTGATTTAAAACGTCATAAAGGTTGGGTTAATTGTTTCACAAATCTTTTGAAACTAAAATCTAATCTAGATAAATGACATAGAAATTTTGTAGAATTTTATTTCAGTACCTGAAAATCATTAGGAGAAGCCTTAAAAGATCATCGTAGTTTTGTTGATTTAAAACGTCATAAAGGTTGGGTTGATTGTTTGACAAATCTTTTGAAACTAAAATCTAATCTAGATAAATGATATACATTATAAGAGAAAGTGCTTTTCATTATTAAACTTATCATTACAAATTCAAATTTTTATATATAGAAAAACACAATATTCTCTTTTCTTTTTTTAATTGTGGGTTTCTAAAAATTGATATTTTTAAATTTTCACTTCATCATATTATATAGTTAAAATGAATTTAGTTTTTTAATGTCTTTTTAATATATTATTTTAATTCAGGCTATGACTTTAGTGATGTCTAGTTCTTTTAAGTGCACAGTCACTATTTCTCATGAAAACTTGTTGAAATAACATTTGTTTGAGAATTTTGAGAATTAAATGTAGTGTTTTTTCAACATGTATGTTTTTTCGAGAATTAAATGTAGTGTTTTTTCAACATGTATGTTGTTAAAAAAAAGGATATACTTTTAAGTTATATAGTGACCTTAAGTAGGTTTGATTTTGAGTTTAGTACACATCAAATTTATATATTATTACTGATTTTCATAGTTTAAAAACAAATCTTGTTGATTATAAATAATATGTAATTGAGAATTTAAAACAAAAATTATTAATTATAAATAATATTTGATTGAGAATTGAATATAGTGTTTTTCAACGCGTATCTTATTAAAAACCATTTCCTAATTTAGTTCGTTGTCCTTTCTTTCGATCATTTTTTAGAGGGATCAAATCAATAAAGATGCAAACACCTCCAAAAAAATGAAATTCATTTTTTTTTTTACTTTCAACACTTTTATGATGATGATGATGATTAACGTCCACTAAGACCGAATTGGCCTATCATACATTAAGAGGGTAAGCGATTACTTGTGATTCTTTAGAATTTTGTTTGTGTGCTCGAAAATCATTGAGAGAAGCTTTCCAAGATCACCATACTTTTGTTCAGTTAAGAGGTTAGGAAGGTTGGTTGTGTGATAAATATTTTGAAAACCGGATCTAATATTTGTATAGGATGGACAATTTAATAAAAAGTGTTTTTAATCTTCAAAATTCATAGTGTCACAAAGGTGACACACTCTTTCATCCCATGGCTTTTTAGGAATTGACCAATGCCCAGTTTCCTTTTTTTTTTGGTAAGTGAGTTGAGATTCTATATTACTGAGAAACTATAGTACAAAGCCAAAAAAGGAGGGGTCCCCTGATCTGCCAAAAAGGAAATCGGATCAGGGACCCCAGAGTTGCGCTGTCTACTGAAGCGGGGGAGCTAGGTCGCCACCCTGGGAAACCGACCCAGTCCCCTTAAGATAGTTTGCAGAAAAACCATAACTTAACATATTTATTAACAAATAACAGAAAGTAGACCAAAAAAACTCGTGGTTGGTACTACACTAGTCCAAGAGAATGGGTTGGCTTTCGTTTCCTTCCTTATTTGCTGCATTTTCCTCCTTTTGCTTCACCATGCATGTCCTTCTGATGCTGGCTGGTGTTCCGCATCGATCCGTAGGAGTGATGTCCATATGGTGGACGTAGCGGAGGTAGAGGTGAAATTTCTCTGCCAATCGCTCCAGCTTTTCGTTTTGGCTCCTCTAGTCCTCTGCTATTCTTCTTGCAATAGCCTCTAGGTTGATGAGGCGGTTCATAATTTTTGTGAGCTCCTTCTTGTGACCTTGGATCGCCTCCCTGCTGGTCTCTTTCCTGTCAGCTTTCATCTTGCCTATCAGCATTTTAGTCCGCCAGGCTTCTTCCACCGTTTTTTGGTAAAGGGTCATTCTTGGTTGAGTGGTCCCTGGGTCCTTTATCCCGTCGGCTTCTTGAATGAGTTCCTCCTAGTCCTTGTGCCCCAAATGCTTGTTATTGACTTCTCTTTCCCACCTGTCTATGACCGCTTTACCCTTGGGGTCGACCTACGTGAGGAAGGTACCCTTGGCCTCTCTGGCCGCCTGCACCACCCTCGTGATCTTCCGGGCGCTTGTTGGAAGAGCCTCCCCCTGGGGGCTTCTCTTGCTCTGGGTATGCTTCATTCTTGTCATCTCTATTTGATTTTGGTGGTTCTCGTCTTGAATTCGTCCTATGTTTCTATTCACCCCTTCCTGGTGCATAGTTTGGCCTCTGTAATTTCTTCTTTCCGCTCTGTGGTTTCCCTTGATGGTGTTTCCTTTATGGGGTTTCCCCGACTGCTGTCTTATCTTGGTAATCATTGGTCTCCCGTAGAGGCATACTTTTTGGTCCTGTCGCATTGATTTGGAGTGTGTTCTCTTGAGAACCCTGTCGTCATCCTTACGCCACTCCCCTGCTTTGCACACTGTACGCCAATCATTTCCCCCCTCCGTACCTATGTGTGGGTGAGGCATACCCATACTTGCCCACGACCAACCGTTTTGTTCTTTGTCCTTTTCCTCCTGCTTGATATCCCTCCTTCGCTCCCACGAGCAACCCCTGTACTCCTTTCTAATGACAGGGCCACAATGTAATATCTCTTCCTATGGTGTGACCTGGGTCTGCATTGGAATTCGTGTTGGAATGGAGGCCTCTCAGATTTTGACTGGGTCCTACGTGCCTTTCAATTATTTCTACGCTTCCAACCTCGTTGTGGTCGTCCATACTTTGACTGTCGTCATAGTCCTTTATCGCTATTTGGATGTAGTCAGTTCAGAACTGACCACTTGGGATGTTACTCCATATTGTGTCCAGTTCTAGTCCTGCTCCGTCTGCGCAAATCTACTGCGATCCCCGACTGCATGTGCTCCTGAATTCTTTGCAGGGACTGAGCTAAGCGCCAATGTCTCTGGATTTTGCCCACTCTGGTACCGTTTTGGAGTTTCCTTACTGTGTTGATTACCAACATGGAATCTCCTTCCACTATAGCATTTCTTATTGCTTCCCGGTGTAGAATCTTGAGGCCGGTCTCTAGGGCTCCAAATTCCACTGCATTGTTGGTTGAGTTCCCCAGACTCCCAGTATACATCCGGATGATATTTCTTTGACTGTCCCTGAGTACTCCTCCCAATCCTATCCGTCCTGGGTTACCTTTCAACGCCCTGTCAAAATTCAGCTTGAGGGAGCCCTCTGGTGGTGGTTTCCGATTGCACTCACCGGCCAACGCAACTCCAAGTAGGTGAGCGCAACCGGAAACCACCACCAGAGGGCTCCCTCACGCTGAATTTTGACAGGGCCAACTTGTACGTCACAATCTTAGGATCTTATGATGTCGTGATTGGTATGGATTGGTTGGAATCGCATGAGGCGATACTCAACTGTAAGACAAAACGGTTGAACTTGGTTGATGACGAAGGACAGAGACGTGTGATTGTAGGACGGAACTAGGGAGTTTCCCTGAGGTTTGTCTCTTCCTTACAGTTACAGAAGAGTATGCGCAAGGGGTGCAAGCTTTATGCTATCCTTGCGTTGAACGAGAAGGGAGTAGCGGAAGGTCTAGAACACCTTCCGGTGGTGAGAGAGTTTGCGGACGTGTTTCCGGAGGAGTTACCGGGGATGCTGCCGGAGAGGGAATTGGAGTTTACCATAGACCTAAAACCGGGGACGGAACCGATAGCAAGGACGCCTTATCGGATGTCGACCCCAGAGCTACAAGAGTTGAAAATGCAACTGAAGGAGTTGTTGGACCTGGGACTGATACGTCCTAGTGTGTCACTGTGGGGTGCACCGGTTATTTTCATACGAAAGAAGGACGGATTGTGGAGGCTTTGTATTGACTACCGTCAACTAAACAAGGCCACGATCAAGAATCAGTATCCCTTGCCGAGAATTGATGATCTGTTCGATCAAATGAAGGGTACGATGGTGTTCTCCAAGATCGATTTGCGATCAGGGTATCACTAGTTACGAATCAAGGAGGATGACGTCCCTAAGACCGCCTTTAAGACGAGGTTTGGACATTACAAGTTTACTGTTTTACCGTTTGGACTGACAAACGCCCCAGGATTATTTATGAGTTTGATGAACGGGGTGTTCTGTGAGTACTTGGACAAGTTCCTCCAAGTGTTCATTGACGATATTTTGATTTACTCTCGTACGACAGAGGAGCATGACGAGCACTTGCGCTTGGTACTACAGTGTCTGCCAGAGCACAAATTGTATGGGAAGTTGTCCAAATGCTTTTTTTATCAATTGAGGATTCACTACTTAGGGCATGTCATCTCTGGCGAAGGTATCGCCGTGGATCCAGCCAAGGTCGAGGCTATTATGGAATGGCCTGCATCGACGAATGTCACAGAAGTGCGTAGCTTTATGTGTTTAGCAGGATACTATCGACGGTTTGTTAAGGGATTTTCGAAGATAGCAAATCCGATCACAGAATTGCAAAAGAAAAACAAGAAGTTTGTTTGGACCAAGAAATGCGCGGAAGCATTTTGGAGGCTTAAAGAGTTGTTGACGACAATGTCGATACTAAAGGTCCCTGACATGGACGCGGACTTCTTGGTATGCACAGACGCATCCAAGGAAGGCTTAGGCGGAGTCTTGATGCAAGACGGACGAGTGATTGCTTACATTTCGAGGAAACTGATAAGGCATGAGGAGAACTATGCGACGCACAATGTGGAGTTATTAGCCATCATATATGCCTTGAAGGTTTGGAGACACTACATTGTTGATCGAAAATTTGAACTAAAGACTGATCATTGTGAACTACAACACATTTTTACGCAAAACGACCTGAACGCACGACAACGGCGTTGGTCGGAAATGCTTAGCGAGTATGACTTTGAGATTACTTACATAAAGGGAGCAATGAACCAAGTGGCGGATGCTTTGAGTCAGAGACCACGCATCTTTTCAGTGTTGCCTCATCAGATGAATCTACGTGAGAAGATTCTCACTTTACAGCGTGACGACGACTGGTACAAAGAGGTCGAGGGTTTTATCGGACAAAACACAATGATGATACCACGATATGAGGGATTTTATTTTGATAGAGATGGGTTATTGAGGTTTAAAGGTTGTATTTATGTATCGCCAAACGACGAGTTGAGGATGTTGATCCTGAGCGAGGCTCATTAAGCAGTTTACATGGCGCACCCGGAAGTCATGAAGATCGGCTTGAGGATAGGGTCCTAGTGGGACCAGAAGCGATCCAAGAAATGGAAGATCAAGTACAAACCATAAGACAAAGGATTAAAGAAGCGCAGGATCGACAGAAGAGTTATGTCGATGCGCACCAAGTCAACAGTAGTTACGAGGTCGACGATCGAATCTTCTTGCGGGTTAAACTGCATAAGAGTTCGATCAAGTTTGGAAAGGGAGCTAAACTCTCTCATAGGTTCGTGGGACCTTTCGAGATTGTGGAGAGAAAGGGGCCCGTGGCCTATCGACTAGCCTTGCCTGATTCATTGAGACGTATGCATGATGTTTTTCATGTTTCTGATTTGAGACATTATATTAGTGATCCTACACATGTGATTGACATGATTTCCTTGCAGGTATCGGACGAGGGAGCGCTCACGGCCGAACTGGTCCGCATCTTAGATCATCGCGTTCGACAGTTACGATGTTGAACGGTAGATCAGGTCAAGGTCTAGCGGGACAATTATAGTCCGCATTCGGCGACCTGGGAGGACGCATATGATATGCGCTAGCAATTTCCTTTTTGTTTGATAGATAGACATATGATACTATGATACACTTATTTCAACATTTATACCGAGAAACTTCGAGAGGAACTTTAGACCAAGAGGGGGTGTATGTAACATCCCGCTCTGGCGCACTGAGAAAACTTATTCTTTGAGGACACTTGCTCGCAAGTGATCCAGACTATTATGATATTAAAACATTTGTCCCTGATTATGATGCGTTGTGGTAGATGACATGATGTTTTAATTGCATTGACATAGACAGGTGCTATTGACTCGGTTTTACTGAGTGTGCAGGGTTTTGGACCTTGAGGATGCAGAGGCATCGACGGAACCCCTTGGACTCCGGACTGAGTCAGGGAGTGTGCTATTGGGGTTTGATTGTTTTACTGTGATTTCAGTACATTTGATTAGATGATATGATGTGGACATGTTCTGACATGATTGTTGATGATGCAGGCTGACGATAGCTTGCCGACCAGACTCACATATGGAGTAAAGGGGCCACACACGACTACCAGAGAGGTTGAGGGAGAGGTGTGGACAGCAACCCTGCCATAACCTACTAGCAATAAGGCGGGGGCCTTATTCCTTAGAAGCCCTTAGTCTCCCACAAGTTCACCTGGCGGAGTGTTGACTCCAGGGGTTATTGATGTCTACCAATTAGTCAAGAGGCGAGTGACACCCTTGGAGTACGTGGTGTGTCCTGAAGGGCACGTCGCGCAAAAGAAACACTAGAGGCGAGTGGCACCCTTGGAGCACGTAGTGCATCTTGAAGGGAACATCGCGTTGATGATGTTAAAGGAACGAACCTAGATGGCCTAAGACTAATATCTCATTAAGAAATTTTAAAAACAACTTCCCTAACTAAAATGTCGCCTAGTTCAGAATCTAAGTCCTAAGTCTAAAACTTCGCCAGGGGTAAAATTTTGTCTACCCTTAAGAAAAATACCTTATAAAAATAAAATAATAAATTTTAAACTAAAAACCACTTAAGTAATAGTTGGGGACTTCATAATTTTTTGGGTAAAATGAAGAGAGTTCTGAGAGGCCTCATGCCAACAATATCCCTTTTACATAGCCAAAGACCTGCATTGCCACCACAGTGATCCAACACCTGGTCATCATCCACACCAGCTTGCCACCACGGGTCACTTGGGTCTTGCTCCATGCGGTACAAGTCAGGTATGATGGTGGGTATTTTTATCGCACAATTTGTAGCTAGGTCAAGAAGCTAGAAGATGGAGGCCAAACTAGCGTAATTGGAACCTACCCCACCCAATGTCACCACAATGGGGAGGTTCTTTCTCTTTAGGGAGGTTAGCCCAGGGGAGACGTCCCCGGTAACCTGGGGTTTTGAAGAGGCAAAGGTATAAATCTTAAGGTATAAGTCCCTCCTCACAGGTTACCACCTAGGTCAGATAGTTCGGCTAAACAACCAATAATGAAGTGTAGCCCCAAATGAAAACACCTTCCCGGAACAAGACAATAGCAAAACAATATATATACAGGCTATAATTCAATGGGTTAGTACTTCATATGATTATCTGATATCAATGTATAAGCAATTAAAACAATAGATATCAATGAGATCAATGTCAATTAATATAGCAATGGAATCATATCAATTCATCAATAAATATTGAGATGATGCAGCAAACAGTGTATTTAATCAATCCTTTACTCAATAAATGCTTTCAAACCATCATCTAATTGTTCATCAAGGAAAAATGTTGCGTAAAGATGGAATATCCAAGTATGACGTCAGCCTAATTAGGGTTAGCTAGTTAGTTAGGGTTTCAAATTCAAGAGTTTTAAGAAGTTGTTTGAGCACAATCACTTCAACGTTGTGGATCTAAGATCAGTGCCTAGGGGTAAATGGAGTCAATTAA
>JASDQU010100216.1:170092-187643 GCA_032191745.1 Picea mariana | reverse complement strand
AAAGCATTGCAATGAAGGAGCATATTTATCTTCTAAGAGAAGAGAGTTCCTTGCTAACAATAATCCCCACAAAGTGAAACATGGCACTACCCTTCATTCTTTTAGTTCTCTCCTACTCATCCAATTTTTTAGCCATTCCTTCATTGAGTCACCAATCCACCCTTGTTTTGCTCCTTTGATTTGCTCAATGTCTAACTAGACTTGTTTGGAAAATGGGCACTTGATGAGTAGGTGATTTATAGTTTTCTCATCCTCTCTGCATAGAATACAAATTCTTGGTCCCTGTCTAACTCATCTTTGCATGACCTTAAAGTTTCCTTACATATAATTATCCAAAGCACATTTAAGAAGTAGTCTTAATGCTATAAATTCAACATAGTTGTTAGTTCTAGCACCAATGTCCTCTTTCAAATTGATAGAATGGTTTTCTAAAAGATACAAAATAGACCCAACAATATTATTATCCTAAGGACCTTCACTATCCACATGAAAAAAAACCCAAGCCTACTCTTTATTGAATAACAAGTTTCCCAAGTTCCTTTCCTTGCTCATAATGCCTAGCATCTTGTAAGATGTAAACATAGATTTGATTTGTTGAAAGCATTGTAATGGTGGAGCATATTTATCTTCTAAGAGAAGAGAGTTCCTTGCTAACTATAATCCCCACAAAGTGAAACATGGCACTACCCTTCATTCTTTTAGTTCTCTCCTACTCATCCAATTTTTTAGCCATTCCTTCTTTGAGTCACCAATCCACCCTTGTTTCTCTCTTTTGATTTGGTCAATGCATAACTAAACTTGTTTGGAAAATGGGCACTTGATGAGTAGGTGATTTATAGTTTTCTCATCCTCTCTGCATAGAATACAAATTCTCGGTCCCTATTTAGCTCATCTTTGCATGACCTCCCATGTTATAACCTTCTTCTCAATTGTCATCCACAAATTATGTGTGTTTTCATTAACATCTTTATCTTCCAAAGACTTACAACACTAGGTTGAGTAATTTGTCTCGGTGAAGAAGTTTGCTTCATAAACTAATTTTGTAGAATAGAACCCCATAGTTTGATTCCTTGATTAGACCTCATGTGGATTTCTTTTAATAATTAATGATTTTATAATGATTTTAGAGTTTTCCACCAAGGTTTAGGGATAGGGGCACATGGAGATGAAATTTAGAGATGTTTTGGAAGATACCCTAAATTATAAAGAACAACATAAGGTTTTTTACATCTACACTTCACACAAAATTTGAATGGGACAAAACCCACATTTCTCTAAAATTTGAAATACAACACCATTATAATGGCAAATATAGTAGCAAGAAGATAATTCTTCATCCAAACCATAAAGTGAAGTGACCATACTATAGTCTTTTTAAAATAATAATAATAATAATAATAATAAAAGAATATAATGTCTTCTTCATCATTCAAATATCAAATATCGAATACTAATTATTATAAATTTATAATCACTAGATTAACAAGGGCTCCATGGCAGCTTAGTCCCAACCAAGTAAATTTGGAAATGGAGTGTATCTAGATAGGATCATTGAACTAGTTAGAATGTCCCAACAATTATCAATTTACTATAAAACCATTGTCAATTTGCTATAATTATTATTTGTTTTAATTAAAGAAAAATTCCAAATCATTATTAAAAGGGAAAGATATATATAAGTTGTCTATATCATTTTGTTTTTCATCTTTAACTATATTTTTACTAATTTATCTTCATTTAAAAAGAAATTCAAAATTACTATTAAAAAGAAATTACACATATGTTATCATACATAATTATATGTATATCATTTTGTATTAATCTAGTAGGAGTACACTTTGTATTAATGATAAGAGAAAAGCATAAATGCAATAATAATGAAATAAATGGATAGTAATAATGAGAGAACACATGGCATTTTTATTTATTTTTCTTAATTTTTGATATAAAAGATACTAGGTACTTATAATCAAGTTTATTGAAGTACAATAATAATGAAATAAATAGATAGTAATAATGAGAGAACACATGACATTTTTACATTTTTTCTTAATTTTTTATATAAAAGGTACTAGGTACTTATAACCAAGTTTATTGATTATGTAATTAATTTCAAATATTAAAATACGTAAAGATAGCAATAAAACTTGAAATATATCAACCAATAAAAAATGAAAAAAACAAATATTTTTATTATATCAAAAAATATATATTATTAATAATTATTATAAACTTATCTATATTATTAATAATTATTATAAACTTTTCTATATTATTAATAAATTGAAATGATATATAATTTTATTAATAAATTGAAGTGGTTTATGATTTCTCTTTCCAATTCACCTTGTAAAGATATTATAGTCTCAAAAGCAACGTATCAACCATCACAATGAACATGCTTATATAAATTTAAAAATACATCTTTGTAATTGTAATATGGGGAGAATGCCACATATTATCAAATTTAACCTGATAATTATAGAGATCAATGGTTATCAACCACATGAACTTATTAAGAGATTTTACTTTTTAGTGGATTTTGCTATTTTGAATAACACAATATTATAACGAAAATTTTCTCCATTTCAAAAAAATGATAATCAATATTTTCTAAGTTTCTTTCCAATTGAAAATTTCACAAAATTATATTAATATAATTTTTTAATACATCGATAGAGGATAACGAAGGCCCTCGAGCCAGCCAATTGAAATGTTCAAAAACTCTGTTTACTAACTATAAACTTACAGGAAATATCATATCTTTGAAAACAAATCAGAACATAGTTTTTGGGCTATCCACCTCTCTCCCTGACAACGATCAAATCTGAAAAGGCCGATGCTAAAGGAAAACTGAGAGACCTTACCAGGGCACAAGTCAAACTCACAGATTAAAATTTCTGAATTAAAAGTAGTCCACAATGAAGTTCGGTCCGACTTTCTCACCATCCCAAGAGAAATAAGTTAGCCTCCCTTTTACTATTGATAGAACAATCTTTGACATTTGATCGACCACTTTATTCGATTCTCTGAAAATATGATAAAAATGAAAACGTTGAAAAGTTGGAATCAGATCTTTGATACGACGCTTCCAAGCTTCAATGCTAACTACCTGTAGTCTTCCTTTCTGACCCAGCCAATCAATTACCACCTTCAAATCTCCCATTACTTAAATAAATTGAAGATTCAACATCTTAATGAGAGTAAAAATGCCCCAAGTCCCAAATAATTCTGCTTTGGTGTTTGAACCCTTGCCACAATTTAAGAACCAACGATAAACTAAGGAATTAGAACATAGGATAGTACCTCCGACAACATAACACAATATCAATATTTTCTAAGTTATTCTTTGTGATTACGAAAAATTCTCCTTTGTTTGGAAAAGAGGGAATTTATTTTTGCTCGAAAGATTTTGCAAAGTGAGTCTTTGCCAATTTGTTAAGTCAATACGAATTCCAATTGGCTAAGCGAAAAGGAAATTTATTTTTCTGGACAAACATGGAGTTGAACACCCCTAGCTCGACAAATGACAAATTAGAGTTTGCTCAAAAAATTTGCATGGAAAACCTTTTCCAATTTGTCAAGAAAAAGTCGATTCCCATTGGTCGAGAAAATGAGAATTATTTTATTATCATTTCATATGAGAATATATAGTTCGATCAGGGAATTATGAGAGTGGATGTATTGTCGGATTCACACAATCTAGTGCAAATTCCGTGTTAAAGGATTTATAGAGTTTGATACGAGAGCCATAGGTAATTAATGTTAATGTTATTTACATTTTTYGTAACGCTAATTATTGGTATTATTAGTATTAAAGATGTTGCAACAAGGTGGTAACCATGTAGGTGTTGAGTTGTTGATTCAATAAATATAGTCTTTAACACTATTTAGGAATGAGTATTTATTGAGTTTCTATATAAACAAAATAATTATGAATTCTTCTATGTCATGTAATGAAATATAAATGTATTTTTATATAATAATATTATATACCTAATAAATTTATGAGAACATAAGAATGGAAAAGTTATGCTTCATGTATGCTATCATTTTGGTTATTATTTATTTATTAATACCAACTTCTATGTTGATGTGTGCTTGTATTCATTGATACTAATTAGAACACCAAGGAGCATGCCACAAAATGGGTTTATTATTTTTGAAATATACAATAAATACAATGACAATGTTATGGGATTTTTGAAAGTTTTTAACTCTATTTATTATCATTTTAATGGAAATTTGCATCCATAAGGTAATTGGTATGTTTACTTTCTTCCTGATTATTCTCTAGAATTAGTTTCCTATTTTATGTAATGATTGATGCAAAATTCCACATTCATGAAATTAGTTTTGGAATTATCTACTTTTAAAGAAATAGCTCAATTATGAAAAATACAATCAAATAGAAGGACTAAGGCTCCACACTAAATAATTTTCTATAATTTCCAATGAATTGAATAATACTAATGAATTATTTGAAATAGTTGTGGCAAATTATTATATCTATCTTTCCAATTTTTTAACTTGTTTTACATCTTCACAAGGTCGATATATAGTTGTGGTAGTAGGAGATCAAAGTGCAAAACTATTTAAAGCACAACATCCCATGGTATAAGAAACAAGTAATAGCACAACTAAGAACTAACACATGTGATGGGAGGAAATGTTACATAGAGTATGTGGAACATGGAGGTTTAAATCAAGTCATGCTTTCTCCTACACTAGCCAACATACTCACAATTTTTGATAAGTTGAATTCATATATCAAAAATTGGGAATCAACATTTTAGGAAGATCTAGTGAAAGGTACAACAATGATGGATGAGAAAATGACGTGGGCTTAAAATAGTTGATAGATAATAGAGTCAATACTATAACTATTCCTGGACACATAACAACGATGATTTTTTGGTTGAGTAGACGAAGTCCATGTTTTAGAACATGCCATCACACTATTAAATTTATTGATCATAGTTCCTAATTTTAATCTCTTTCAAAATCGCACACTTAATATAAACTTTGTTATTCATTTACTAAATAAATCTATCTATTTATTTGTCTAATAAAAATTTTATATATTAGAACAATGGGAACTAAAAACATTAAAAATGGTAACATCACTCTTCAAGGTTGTCACATAAATGATTAAAAATATCATAATGCCTTCTGATATCTTCAATTATACAAGAAATAAAGATTATCATGCTTATCCTTAGTAGAAGCATGATGCAATAATAACATGGAAATTCAAACAAAACAATACACATATTTGATGGGCATTGAATCTATATATTTAGCTTCATATGTAATTTATGATGAATCATTTTTTTGAATGATTATGCATAAAACATAAACGAAATCACCTGAACAATTTTGATATTAGTAGATTAATGACCCAATATAGGAAGGTACATGATTGAGAGGCTCATAGTTCTTCTTGGTATTGGTAGCTCTTTCTAGATAATGGCCCTCATCTAGTTGGAAGTGCAATCTTCACATAATAAAGTAAAATAAATTGTTGCTATTAGGAAACCATTGACAAGGTGCGAAGAAAAAACTAGTTGCATTTCTGAGTGACTTGGAAAATCATAATTGTTTATATATTTGATTTGTCCTTCAAGTCCCATCATATTCTTCTTCCATGTTTCTCACAAACACTAATCAATCAAATATTCAAAAAAATGGTACTATGAATGTTAAAGATGTTGCAATGCAATGCTAACAATGTATGACTAGGTAGGTGTGTAGTGATTGATTTAGTTGATTTAGTTGGGTTAATATTGAATTAGTCATAGAGTTTTTGATTAGATCATTGTTGGGTCATAAGGAAGCCAATCTTCCTTATAACCCCATTAATAAAACAAGGGACAATGTACTAGAGTAGAGTTTTTAGTCTATTTTATGATTATAATAATATTATGTATGCAAAATAAGTAGGTCCATTCTCTATAAAAAGTGATCCTATGAACTAATAGAAGGGTTGGCCTAATTTTTAAGCAAATTCTCTTTTCTCTCATTTCTCTCTTGTTCTAGGTTTAGGGTTCTTGTTGTTTGTTGATTTTTTGTAGCTGTCGGTAATGGTTTCTTGTTGATTAGATGAGTGATGCATGTATGAAAGTTATTTTGAATATGTTTGGTCTCCTCCTCAAGGAAATATATTCATTTGATATCTTACCTTCCCAAGAGTCCTCCTTTGTGTTTTCTTTTGCAATTGCAACATTTCCTAGCTCCTGAAATATGCCCTAATTGCCAATGTGCCCTTCCTTACTGTGCTCATGTATAGCTTCTCCAGGGTTTGATTGCAATCTTGGTGGATGGATCAAGCTTACAGCTACCAAAACGACTCATCCTCATTCCATTGTGCCATGTTTTAGTTCCCTAACTGAGAAGTGCACCCTCCTCTGGCTATTGTGCCCTTGAAGCTGCATTGCAACTACTAGTTTGTGAAGATTTTGTTGTCGCAAATATTCAGATATTGAAAGGGTGATGGATCTCTCTTAGTTGGAGATCAATTGGTATCATAGCTCCAGATTCAAAGAAGAACCAACAACAAAAGCAAGAGAAGTTAGTAAGCCATCCATATCTAGTTTTCAACACATTTGTTTTTTGGGTTTTCTCAATATTTGTTCTGATCACTCCAAACCTCCTCATGGTTTTCAGTTTATGGTGGATATATAGATCTCCCTTCCGTAGAGGCTCACATATATCCACATTAGAGAGTATATTCCTAGATCTATTACTCCCTAGATCCCACATATCTCTCCCTCTATCTATTTCCCCTGTTTCCTGGTCACTTCCATCTCACATTACAAAGTCCTATAGATGCTCACATTTCTATGGGTGTTTTTCTCACTTTGCAAGTGAAATATAACACACCTTAAGCATCCATGTCCCCTGTAATATTGATTTCCTCTACAGGCTATCCAATCTCACCAAAGTGTGACTCTCATCCCAGAGCATAACACCCTCTCTCTCTCACCCATATATTATTTAGTGTTTGGTGTCAATATTTACACTCAATGCACTTGTGCATGAAAATCATGCCTCCTAGGAGAGACCCCTTATTAGTTGACTCAGACTCTAATACATCCTATCCATTACAATACCTAGACTCAACCCTCAACGAGCTAATGAGAATGCAACAAAAGAGTAGCCTAGATCCATTCTGCCTTGACACTAGTCTCCAACTCCCCAAATTTACGGCTAAAATGAATGGAGAGGTCGTAGATTCATGGATCCACATCCTCTCCACATATTTCAGGACTTGTACCAACCTAACCAAGGAAAGGAAACTCCAAATAACGTCTCTCCAACTAGAAGGCCTAGCTCAAATTTGGTGGGACACTTAGCTTGAAAACACCACATTGGGGGTAGATATAAGAGCTTATGATAACTCTTCAGAGTCACCTATCAACACATGGGGGCACTTTTTTTAGTCTTTGAGAGATTGTTTTTATCCACCCGAGTACCTTCAAAATTTGTGGAAAAGATGGCTTCAACTCAGGAAATTACCTACACAAAATGTACAAGCATACATTGACTACTTTTGTAAGATTCGACTCTGACTTCAGATATCAGATATATAAGAGGTATTGATTCTCACATAATTTAAGTCAGGCTTGTTATCTCAATTTCATAGAGAAGTAGATTTGTTTGAATGCCTAACTTTGGATAAATCTTTTAAATGATCTTTGGTTGTAGAAAGAAAGGTGGCTCCTTGAGACTTCACTCCTCAATCCTGACCAACCCAGACCTCAGTTCCATCACAAGATCCTACAACTCATACCTCAACTCACCCTAATAATCCTATAGCATCTTTCCCCAAAAATCCCAATCCTAATTCCCTATGGTGTTCCTTCCACAAAACTCAATCCCACTCCTCTACAGATTTTTGAGTTTTAAAATCCTTACGGACTAATAAAACACTATTTATAGATGCCACTTCATCACAAACCACTGATGACATCGAAATGGTTTCTCTTGAAAACCCCATTGAAGTTGACCCGTCCTTGATTCTTATGACATCTAAAGACTACAAATATTCATCGTTACGCCTGTTTACACACAATTTCCAAATAAAACAATCCTTAGCCTTGCTGATCATGGACAATGGTAGTCACAAAAACTTGGTCTCCCACGAGTTAGTCTAGTGCCTCCAACTTCCAAATACCCCACACCCCAAACCATATCATCTCGGTTGAGTCCAAAATTATGGCCCCCGACTCTTGATGTCTCAACGTTGTATGGTAACTTTTTCTATTGGTCAATTTAAAGATTTTGTCCACTGTGATGTCTCTCTATTAGAATGTGTAGACCTCCTCTTGGGCCTTCCATATCAACAAGACCGAAATGTTGTGTATATGGCGAAAACCCACCAATATAAACTCTCAAAAGATGGACACACCTATGTTATTATCGTAACAGCCCCCAAACCCACCAAAAAGAAAGAGAACAATCCCCATGTCCATCTGAACCAATGTGTTTCTCTCTATCTGGTTTGCTCTATTCAAGCAGACAATAAAACCCATCTAGTACCACAAGACATGGCTCCCTTTCTCCAAGAATTCACTGATATCTTACAAACACCCACCAGACTATCCCCCCTCCTCGCCACATGGATAATTCTATAAATCTCATTTTAGGAGCTTCATTACCCAATGCCTTTGCTTACTGACTAGCACCATGAGATGTAGAGGAAATCGAGAAACAATTAACTGAGCTCATAAAATCAAGTCATATACAACCTTCCTCTTCCCCTTGTGCATCCCTTGCCTTTGTAATCCCAAATAAGGACACCACTGAGATGTGCCTAGTCACTGACTACCCTACTCTTAACAAGGCTATGGTTAAGAACCGATACCCCCTCCCCCAAATTGAGGAGTTTCTGGACAATTTTCAAGGTGCTCAATGGTTCACTAAGTTAGATTTGACATCTGGATACCATAAGGTCAGAATGAACCGAGCAGATGTGTGGAAGATATCCTTCAAGACAGAATTTGGTATTTTTGAATGGAAAGTCATGCCATTTGGCCTGACTAATGCACCAACAACATTTATGAGAGTTATTAATGATATCTTTAGGCCTCTGTTGGGCTACATTGTTGTTATATATTCATATGAAATTCTCATATTCAGTAAATCTTGGGAGGCACATCTTCAACATATTCGCCAAGTACCAGAACTGCTTCGAAAGCACAAGCTAAAGCTAAAGGAAAATAAATCCTACTTTGGAAAATGTTTAGTTCCATATTTGGGATTTCTTGTGGAACCAAAGGGTATTCATCCAGATTCGACACAGGTACAAGAATTGGCACAGTGGCCAACCCCTTCTTCAACAAGTGAATTAAAAACCTTCCTAGGTGGTATCAACTTTTATCAAAAGTTTGTTTTTCACTTGTCTCATGTTTCTCTCCCTTTGCTTCAATTACAGAACATGACTAAAATATTTTCTTGGGATGGATATGTTTCTTTACACTTTGCTCGCCTCAAGAAGGATTTGTATTTTTCCCCTATACATATATTTCCATACTTGACTCAACCCTTTGAGATCGAATCTGATGCCTCAAAATATATTATTGGTGTAGTACTTAAACATGGAGGACATCCTGTAGTGTATCACTCCAAATCTCTCTCAGATGCTAAGAAAAATTATATCACATATGATACAGAATTTTACAACCTCGTGCAAGCTATCACACAATTTAGACACTATTTGGTGGGTAAGGAGACCATTCTCCATACACATCACCATCTTCTAATTTTCATTAATTCATAATCAAATATACAAGAGAAGATACATCTCAAATGGGAAACCTACATACAACAGTTCCATCTGGTCATTCGATGCAAGAAGTGGATTTCTAACAAAATGGAAGATATTCTTAGTTATCCTTTGAATCAAGTTCTCCAAATATTAGAAGTTTAGTGTGCTTCATATGACACATGGAGAGATAAGTATGCCATGGACCATGAGTTTCATAAAGTTTGGGTTTCACTACATCAACCAACAATAGTCAACAAGACCCGTTTCTTAGACTACACCATCCGTAATGGGTGGCTCTAGAATCTCAACTTGTTATGTGTGCCTCAATCAGAGGATCACTTATTTTTCATGAAGGAATCCCACGCCTCTTCTTGCAGAGGCCACTTAGGCACAACAAATACAGTACATAACCTTCAGTGCCATTTTTATTGGCCATTTCTACAACACTAGGTAGAGAAATTCATCTGATCTTGTAATTTATGCTCTCAATCCAAACCTTATAACTAGAAGAATGGATTGTATCAACCATTCCCAGTTCCTTTGTAACACCCCTGTTTCCCCCAGCTTGTAATTAATCATAAAATAGGATTACCATGCTAAGGCATGTGGACGATGTAAATGTATTATTGTTAAATTTCCCATAACTGACTGTTGGGGGGTGAAGCCTGGAAGTATGAGCCATGATGTCTCTAGAGGAAAGAATTAGTTAATGAAGGAAAGAACTGGTGGTTGAATAATCAACCACCCCGACGAATGGAAACATGGGTTGTCATCCTGAAGTACCACAAAGACGTGCAGACCCAAACTTCCTTCTGACAGAAGGAACAAGATAGGTCGGAAAGATTCCTAAAGAAGGAAGGAAATATACATATAGGGGGATGGTAAGAGAAGAGACACTAGAGGAGAGTGAAAGCTCGTAAGGAGATATGCGCACCAAAAGGAAGTGCATAGAACACGACCCGAAGGAACCGAACGCGAGCTTGATGCTGAGGAAGCATTTGATAAACCTTGCAGGGATACTGTGATAGAGAGAATGCCTTTGAGAGATGGCATAGTTCCCTAGTTATATCATGGCTTAGCACGGGGGTGGCCAGAGTGCTAAGGATGAATGCCTCTGAGCCTATGGTTGGGTGGAAAGGCACACACCCATAGTTAGTTAGTTGGCTGCAACTTGTAATAGATAAGTACTCTCCTACCCTGTGTAATTGAGATGTAACTGTGTAATAAAATTGGATATACTGTGAATGTTTTCAGGGATGTGCATGATTTCTTAAAGGTTATACTATATCATTATTATTTCTTCTTGATTGTGTGATTAGGCAAGTAATAAATGATATGGTTCAGATATGAATTGTACTCATAAATGCTTGAGACCCGTGGTGGCTTAAGCTAGAGCCATGAATTGTGAGTCCGTCAACCCTGGGCACAGTTTCACGTATGCATGTCGACACTCCTCGTCATTCTGAGTTCCTTGGAGGAAGGAGTCTGTTAAATCTCAGGAGAGATAGTGCACATATGCACAGGCTCTTTGCGAGGCAGGAAAATACCGAGAACCACTTAAGTTCTAGAGTTGATGAATGAGCGCAAGGGGTGCACGAAAGAATTCTTCTAAGTGTTAAGTTCAAGAGAAAGAGCGCAAAGCTCTTAAGCCTTTTAGAGCTAACAAATCTCAGGAAGGATAGCGAGATTGAAGTATCAAAAGGGAAGGTTCCTTTGTATGGAAGATGAATGAACGAGATCTATTCAGGAAGAGCCAAGGTCTGCTGTGACCATTGAATACAAGAAAGAGTGCGAGAGTTAACCCCTTGAGTCAGACTTCACAATTTTGGTGAATTGAGAGAGTTCGTCATAAGGGAGGGTAAAATCCATGAAGTCCCAAAGTTAATTTGGGCCTTAGATATGAGGATGCTCGGGAGCCATCCCGACCATCAGATCTAAGAGGTAGTTAGTTTGACGTTAACCGCTTTAGGAGAATAGAGGCTTACTAATGTTGAAACCCCCAAAGTCTCGAAGTGTTGAAGTCCATCCTAGCCATTGGTGCCAGGAGACATGTGGCACCAGATCCTTCTCTTCAGAGGTTTAGTGCTCAGGAGGAAAATGGATTGTGTGAAGTGAGAACTCTCAAAGGCCTGGAGGCTGGAGTTCACATGAGCCGTCGATCTCAGAGGGTAGGTGTTAGAATATCTACCACTCAAAGAAAAGTCACTCTGTAGGAAAGCTTGTGGGAAGAGGAAAGAACTCTCGAAGGCCGAAGTGCTGGAGTATCCTGACCGTTGATAGTGGGGGATGCGTGTTCGGAGATCTGACACCCTGGAAGGATTGCAATCCTAATGTTTGCGTTGGTGAGTACTTTGGAAGTCCTGAAGAGTGAAGTACCGAAGTGATCTATAGCCGTTGATTTGTGGGGGACACGCGTTGATATATCGTTAACTTCAGGTGAAAGCCTTTCGAGAGAAAGAGAGTGTGGAGAGGTAGAAACTCCTGAACACCAAAGTCTTGAATTGAATCAGGATCATTGAAATCCCCAAGGACATGCGATGCCGGATTGCGAACTTCAGAGAATTGCCATTCTGGGGGAATTCGTGTGTTGGTTGTCTTGGCGCCTATTGTTTTGGTGTCTGGCCACAAATCATGATCATATGCAAGTATAAGGGGAATGGAAGAACCCGAAGGACTTAGAAGAGGATATTTTCCATTTCTGAGCTCGGTTCGGAGCATGGAGGCCGTGGTTGGAAATCTCTAGAAGAGAAAAATGGAGTAGAATCCTCGAATGAGGACATCGATTTCTCCCCAGAAGAGAAAAATTTTTACACCCTGCCATGGGTGTGTTACAAATTGGTATCAGAGCATGGTTACAACACTTGGCCTACTTGGGCTCATGCACGAGTCGTATAAAGAGGTATTGTTATCTGCATTTACTCCTTGAGGAGAAGGACTGCAAATTGAACCTGTGATTTTGGGAATTCTTGTTGAATTTCAGCAGAAGAATTTCTTTAACCCTTTGTCAAAGTGATAACTACTCTTACCGTAGTAGGGATATGCTAATTAGCATTAATAATAAGAGTTAAATGTGGATAAATGATGATGGTTGATTATATAATGATTAATACCTTTGTGGGCTTAAAGGAATTTGATAGGATCAGGTAGGATCCTTGGCAGTATAATTATTTCTTTATATTAAACTTAGAATATATAACTCCTCATGACGAGAGGAAAGGTGAGATGGGTAAAGTCCTATAGAAGTTGAGGCAATAAGGTTTTCTTTCCAGTTGTTATAGTATAAAAGGGAAAGTGACCCTAGTTGGTTATTTCTATAAAGAGAAGGCAACATCAATATGAATTATAACTGTGAGATTAGTCATGTAAGCAACTATAATCTCTAACTAAAGAACACTAATGATAAAACCAAGCTAGTATGATGAATACTTAGTTGTGTGTGTATGCTTGAGTGCATGGAATTAATGCATTGTGAAGCTTCTTCATATGAAGCCTGATATTAATACTAGTTAGATACGAATGATATTAAACGTGCAAGTGATGCACATGTATGCTGTAAGAGTATAAGTATACTAAAGGCCCAATATGGTTGCCCCGATGAGTGAAACATGAGGCAATCATAGCACTTGCCAAGATTGAACGAATACCATGGATGCATGGTTGACTCCATTTTGAAGAGTCATGAAAGTTCTGTTTTGAATGATAGCTTAAGGGGAATGTGGTGCATCTCCCCAGGAAAATCCAGTACAAATAGATGAAAGAGTAAACGAGAAAGGATGCTCTGTTGTCATAATAAGAGGCAAATGATTATGCCTTTGAGGATCACATGAGAATGATTGTAAAAAATCATGAGTTGACCGATTTTAAAGTAGAGATGTATGTAGGCTATGAAATATACCTATGTCAGCTATACACAGGCTTATGATTATGAATATGGCTAAGTACATCATGGATGTAAGTTAACAAAAACTAGAACATGTGTGGAAACATAATCTAGATGCATGTCAGAAATGCATGTCTATGTTCTTTAAAGAGTGCTTAGTAATGAGACGAAGCTAATTCAAGGTTGAGGCCATCATAGATAGTGATGGATATGCAATAAGGAAGTTGTGTGCTGAAGGAGTTCCCTGTGAAGAAACTGTGTAAGGGCTCTATCAGAAGAACAAATTCACAACCCTAATGATTGTTGAAGGTTGGGCAATGGGCTGCAAAGCCTGCCTATATAAGAATCCTAGATTACATTCTTAAAAAAAATTGTGTAGGTGGAAGACTAACAAATGAATGTTAACCACTCTGAGAACCGAATGATAATGTGCAGGATGCACAAGTTCATGACCCACTATGAACAAAAATCTTTCTATTAAAGCATGATGCTGTATCCAAAAAGGTTATAGTGAGGCCTAACCAAGGATTCTCAAGGAAAAGAGCAGGGAGATCCCAACCCAGAATAATTTGCAAAAGGGCAAGAAGAGGAAAAAGGGGGAACACTTGTCCACCCTAATAACTCTGAATTTCTTACAGAGTTGTAGGTATTAGATGAGAAGCTACGGGTACAAGTACAACTAGGAAAAGATAAAGGATAAATAAGTATGTTTGATTGAATAGGCTTGGTTGAAGCCACATCAAGCAAAGGAAGTAAAGCCTTAGAAATAACTCAGCTGGGTTGAAATCCCCAGGCTCTGTGGAAGAAGTGGGAAAAAGGGGAGAGCCCCTAACTCCTTTCTTGCTATGTGTTATGTTTCCTTTGGAATGAGAAAGCTGATTTACTAATAAAAGTAAATTTTTGGACACCATAGTGGTGATGATTGTATTACTGCAGAAACAATTGAGAACTGTCTGTATTGTATTCATGAAAACCTTTGAGGGTAATGTGATGAAGTTCATAAAGATATGATAGGACATTTTGAAGATGTTTTATGGATTTGAATGTTATGCAAGAAAATTTGAAAGGAAGTTGTATGGATACCCAGGTAGGGTATGGATCAAGAAGAAAACCCTGATCGAATTAGGTTAATCAAGAACCTGAGAGAGGAGATGAATGCGAGCCGTTCATTGGAAGGAAATCGATCTCTTTCATTAGATTGACTTCAAGATCCACTAGAGTTAACGAATCAAATGCCAGTCATTTGATAAGATCGACAGATCGTATTCATTGCGGAGATCAAATAGGCACACAGGTTAACGATGGACGCTATGCCCACAATTTAAATTCAATATAGTTTAGTTTTGAATTTGGGGTCCGATTGTAGATCGAACGATCCATATTCATTGTGGAGCGCGAAGGTGAAATTAACGGGTGTGCTATTTCATGACCCACAATCAAGCTACACCATTGATCTCATCGGGGTGGATGATCAATGGCCATGATTAAAAGAGCTGGGAGAGCACTTTCCAGATTACAGAGATTGAACTCTCCGATAAAGAGCGAGCTCATTGGGGATTCCGCAACCCATGTGAACCGTTGATATATGAACGATCGGTGGGTGGACCTGCAAGGAACCCACACATTAATGCAACGTAAAATTGTACCGTGATTAGGTTCTGTGGTTGGATTTGGAAAATCAAGCTCTTAGTCTAAATTTTCGGTCAAATACTTCTATGTCGGAATTGCTATGTTTGGAATCCTGTGGAGACAATCGATCTAGGGATAAGAATGACGACCTGTATTCATTGTGGGGAAGGTATATGCACACTGGTTAATGTCGGAGTCTGTGCCCATAAATTAAACTCAATATAGTTTTGTTTTGAGTGTGGGGTCCGATCGTAGATCGGATGACCCATATTCATTGCGGAGATCGGAAGGAGAATTAAAGCGTGAGCTAGTTGAGGTTCCACAATCCCTTGCAACCATTAGATTTGGGGGAAGATATATTTGCACTATTGATTTGCAGGCAAGGGGTGTAGCCAGGTCATAGCGCTTAGACATGGGAGCTGAAAGGATAGCACCAAAATGAATAGAGATGAGGTCACAGTTCTCGGTCGCATGGAGAGAAAATAGAGTCCCTCCGGGCTGGTCAAGGAAGATAGAGTTTAGCACTCTACGTTAGACCGTGGTTGTGGGGACTATTTCTATGGGAATGAAGGTGCTCATAGTTATCACATTGCATGGAATTTCTTCGAGGAAATGCATGTTTTCATAAAGGATATACAATGGATTTCCCATTGAGGAAGGAGGACCTTCCAATATTTCTATTTACATTGTGTCGGTATTAGAGAAAATCAAATTTGGGTGGCCATGACTATTGGCACCCTAGTTACTAATGAAGGAAGAAGGCTTGGGCACATCCAAGAGAAACTTGTAGTTTCATATGTACTTATTTGGGATCATGATCATCCTGTAGCCGAAAGCATAGTCCTGCTGCAACAATTAACAAGAATGAATAAGCCATATGGTGAGAAGCTTGGCTAAGCTCCAACGCACCATGGCAAAGTGCTTGTCGTAAAGTATGGAAAACTTGAAATCAATGCAAGGGTTCATTGGGTATGAATGTGGCCACGAATGTTGGCACATTCATTAAAGTCAATTGATATCTGAATTACATTTTGAAAAAATTGGTAGGCTAAAATGATGCATAGGTAAGGGATGATGTATCCTTTTGCTTTGTATCCTTGAATAGATGAAAATGACTTGAACTGTTAGTATGCCTAATTTTGAAAATATAATGTGCATGAGAGCTAACAATTTGTTGGGCTGAGGAATGTTGAAATTGCAGGAGGAAAAGGATCTTGGATATGGCATTATTGTAAGCCCATAAGGAAGACCAATTGCCTACTGAGCCAAACTGCAAGGAATGGTATTTCCTTTTTGAGAAAGTGATTTCACCGTTAGCATGCACAATTTAAGAATTTTTTGTCATGACATTATAAAGGTACAATGAAAATATATGTGCATGGGAAACTAAAAAATTGTTTGGCTGATTGAAGTTCAAAGTGCAGGAAGCAAATGGATATTGAATATGGCAGCGTTGTAAGACCATGAGGAAGACCAATTACTTGCTGAGCTAAACCGCTATGGGAAGGAAGGTCCCATAATTATGAATCTGGTTCCTGTGCGAAACAAATATGAAAACAATTATGGAATTTGGAAATCTATGGGTGAAAAATTTACAAGAAAAAATTGAATTTAAAATTTATGATGATGTCTCATGAATTTTTGTATGCCTGTGATATGGATGAAAATAAACTTTCTGTCCAGAAAGGATAGATGAAGGCTGCAAAAGCTGTAAGAGCGTGAAAAATGGATATTGGTGAGACATGAGAACCCCGTGGTAAGCCATGATCGCCTAGAATATGTTGTGTTGTGTAATGTCCCCACTTTGGGACATCATCACAGTGCAGAGGTTTATGACGACCAGAGTAGCCAGATGGGTGTTATAGAGAGTACATGGGTTATTGAGAGGCATTGTGGGGTCCAACTCACATTTCTCATCATATTCCATCATTATGGGCCATTTCACACAGGTTGGCTTTGGTTCCGTTGCATTCCGATGATTTACATGATTTTGACTATTTTGAGTTATAAGTCAATTGAATTCACTGAAGAGGTCATTTTGGGAACATTACTCGAAGGAACCTCTCAGTGTAATAGCTCATTTGAATCGGGAGAAGAAACAATACAGGATGGGATGGTGAGAAGTGACTTTCAGTGGCCAGGGAAGCCATAAGGAGAGATAAGGAGCTTTTCAGAGGTAAAAAGGTTAATTAATTAATTAAAGTGATTTAATTAATTAATTAAATATTAATAAAATGAAAGTCACTTTGGAGGGACAAGGTGAGACAAAAAGT